>CM008286.1:43048828-43072473 GCA_002319775.1 Fagopyrum tataricum | reverse complement strand
CTCACAAGATATTAATCCTCAACCAAGGAGAACAAAGCCTATCAAGGGAGGAACAAGCTAGCCTAGAAGGTCCATCAAGCTCACATGATCATATCCATCAACTATATCGAGCCTTAGGGGCTCCTAGGTTCACAACCACTAAGTGACATTCTCAAGCTACTCTAGGCCATCCTAAGCATTCTACTAACATGATACACCTATAAAACTAAGGGAGGAACGAAGAGGAAGGAGAGGAGAAGCCTACTGTTGAAGAAACCGCAACCGTGGAGTCAAGCTGGCGCCCCTGCGGAACACAGAAGCTGCCCCTGCGGGACACAGGAGACGCCCCTATGCCTTGCTGTGCGCCCTGGAGTCGCGTGTCTAGCGCCGCCCCTGCGGCCGTGCGAGCCGCCGACCGCGGCCGTGCTGAGGCCGCACCTGGGGCCGTGCTGAGCCGCCCCGCGGCTGGCCGCTCCCGCGGTCGTGAAGATCCACCCCCGCGGGTTCTGTGCAGAACGTCGTCTTCTTCGTTTTCGATCGTGGATCCTTGGCTCCAAAGTCCTTCTTTTCTTGTTGGATCTTCTCCAAACACCCACCACTGGTCTTAGGATCCTCTCCACGATCTAATCTAGCTAAGAACTATGCATGCAACGAACTTGAGTGAAAACCTCTCAAAGCTTCATCCATGGCCATGGATGAAGGAGGGAAGAAGAAAGGGGTGAGCAGCCATGGAGAGGAAGGAAGGAAGGAAAGAAGGAGACTTACCACACCAGATCTGCACTTCTCCTTTTGCAGTCCACACATGCAAGCTCTTCAAACAACAATGGAAGAAGAAAAGAGAAGAGAAGAGAAGAGAGGAAGAGTGGAGATGGGAAATGACGTGAAAGGAGCAAGGGAGGAGAGAGAGAGGGGACATAGGTTGAAAAGGGGTGAGGGGACCAAGGGGTCAGCTGACCTCTTGTCCCTCCCCACGGACCGAGGGGTCGGAAATGACCCCTTGTCACTTTAACCCGGAAAGAAGGGTCGGAACGCGGAAAAAAGGGAAAAACGACGAGTTGGCTCGGGATTTTTTTGGAATAAATCCCGGCACTCGGCGTCTCGGGCCTACGGGATAAACTACAAGGCGCTCTAAGTCCGGAATAAAATTCCGGGCGTTACAGTGAGTACCTTGGACCTTAGGATGCATTCCTAGATTAAGGGTTAGGTGATCTTGCTTAGATCACAAGAGAGAAATCTAAGACTTCTTGAGCGTGAGCATGTATTGATATGTATATCTTCTTGTGAGAAGGTTGTCGGCTTCCTCCCTAAGGAAGAGAGAGGGTTGTGAGTTGAGTGTGGTGACGAGGTAAATCTCCGGACTTACTTAGCTCCTATTTTACGTATTAGCATCGATGTGTGTTGGTGGTGTGTGTGTGTGTTATTGTTTATGTTATAAACAACTAAACCGGTAATAGGACCACCGACTTTATATTATTTGTGCCCAAGTGTATGATAACGGGCGGTGACATCATCTGCCTAGCTCTTGCGAGAGTCTAGGAGGTTCTCGGCGACTAGCCCGTGCGGGTAGACGGTCTGATGCATCAGTACCATTCCTAGCCGGTAAGTAGGGACCGAGGCGAGACCACGGTGGTTCTCGTGTCACAAACCTAAGTTGAATTAGAACGGGATACGACTTAATAATAAAAAGTTAATAAACCGGACTTGTGTGTTTTGGAGTACGTATGTGTGTTGATATATGTGTATGTGGCTTCACCTCATTTCTAATGCTTCGAATATGAGCCAACGGTTTTAAACTGTTTGTGTAGATGCCATGCAGGTTAGGGATGCCGCCGAGTGAGGTGGAGGAGATGACAACCGGGGTCTCCGTATATTATAGGAACGGGGACGTGTTTTTGGTGGTTTATGTCTTTGTTATTGTTGGTATTGTGGATTATATTGTACGATTTAGGTCTTCTTATCGGAGTTGTGTCGTTTTGAGGACTCGGATGAGTTTCCACCTTGTATCTTTACATTTCAGTTTTTCGCATACATTATAAACGGTTTGAGTTTTGCCTTTATTTGTGCCTTGTTGGAAAGGTCCGGTGAAGTTGTTGTCAGGCTAAGGTTCGGGACCCATTGTGAGGTCTCGCCCGTAGCATCCCGAGTCCCGCGGATTCGGGGTGTTACAAAAGTGATATCAGAGCCCTAGGTTGACAAACATGGCATGCACAATCTTTTAAAGGCCGAATGAGGAATAAACAGAACCCACACGGGTTTTGACTTTTCGTTTTCAAAATCATGTGCATGAGTCGGGTTTGGGTTAGAATGTACGGGACCACCACTCCTTCCGCAACCCTCGGCGACATAGATCTCCGGATTAGAAGTAGGTATATAAAGTTATAAATATATGACCTTAGGATGTTTGTGGACTTGTATGTACCTAGCTATGTATGTGGCCTTAGAAAGTTTTGGACTTGTATGATTCGGATGTGTATTGTGATAATGTTTACCTTTACGCTTTTAGAAGTTTATCATATGAGATCATAATAGTACCTACATATTTATACTTAAATAAACGTCATACGCTATTAGATGACACGTACGAGAGCTACCGCTTATGTAGGAGCCGCCAGGGGTAGATCCCCTCTTTCCCCTACCATCCCGAGAGGGAAGGGACGAGTAGAAAGACCTCCAAGCGCGAGAGGTCGGGGACGTATCCCCATTGCGGACACGCCAGTTGTGGGTGCACCAGCAGTCGAGGTCCCCGTAGAGGACGTCGCGGAGAGCATTGTTCCAGAGGCTAGGGATAGGACCGTTGTGAGGTCCGGGCGCAGGGTTCTCCATCTTCTAGGACCGGGGAAGCGTCCGTTGGAGCTACCGTGTTTAGGGACTACGTACGACGAGTTGAGGAGGCGTTTAGGACTGGAGCACCACCTCCCGTCCCACCGGTGCCTGCACCTGCACCTGCGGGGTCAGCTCTGAGATCTCGCAGAGGGTGACTCAGATTCGGGTTGCACCAAAGATAGTTGCACCGGCAGTAGTTGCACCCGAGACGGTTATGGAGGTTGTTAGGACGAGAGACGAGTTAAGGTCTCCCAGAACTGATTCATGGTTGAATGCTTTCAACCAACAACATGTACCCTACTTCGACGGGAGGGTAGGGTTAGAGGTCGAGCACTGGATTGGGCATGTGGGGTCAGCTTTAGAGGCGATCCGTTGCCCAGAGGAGAGACAGGTTGAGATGGTCCAGACCTTATTTAGAGAGCATGCCCAGTATTGCTGGAGGACGGTTAGAGGAAGGGTCACCAGGATGGATCAGCTACTGAGACTTGTTAGGGAGACCTTTTGTCCGGATTCACGGAGGAGAGACAGAGTCCAGGACTTCGTGGAGGCAGGATTCGAGGACGTCCCAGTCATTGAGACGATTAGGCGATTTCAGACGGAGTTAGCCTTTTTGGGACCCACCGCACCTCCAGCGGACCAGCATGTCTATCTCTTTTCCAGGAGACTAAGGGAGTCCACCCGTGCTTACCTTACGGGATTTCGTTGTGACTCCTTGGCGGAGTACCAGGACCGAGCTTCGGCGTATGAGAGAGACCGCCCTGGGTATAGGAGGGCAGCCTAGTCCGGAGGACCACACAAGAGACAAAGGACAGTACCAGCTAGTTCAGGGGCCGGAGTAGCGGGTCAGGGACGTAGCAAGACTATGGGACGTTCCGGTCCTTAGACGTCGAGGCAGACAACAGACATGGGACGTCAGTGCTACAATTGTGGAGGGTTTGGACACATAAGGAATGCATGTAGGAAGCCGCCCGTGGCTTGTTTCACTTGTGGTCAGGTGGGTCACCGAGCCGCTTTTTTCCGTCAGGGCAAGTCACAGTCGCAGCAGGGTTCCTCGCCTGCTGGTATAGCAGGGGGCAGTCAGAGGCCGCCACAGTATTAGTCACAGGGCTCTCAACAGAGGGGTCAGGGTCAGGTTCAGGCCCGTACTCAGGGATCAGCTCAGGGACAAGGACGAGGTAGAGGCTGTGGTGGAGGTACCCAGGAGACCAGAGGTACACAGGCCAGGGTATTTGAGCTGAGGAGTACCGTTGATCCTCCGGCGCCGGCAGCCCCAGGTACTATTTATATTCACGGCTTTTCGGTCCGAGTTTTATTTGATACGGGTGTTACGCACTCTTTTATATCCGATGATTGTGTAGCTATGTTGTCCTTAGCTACGGTAGATGGGAGACCCTTTATCATAGGGTTACCCGATCGAGGTAGGGTTAGTGGTACCCGAGAGTTACGCAGTTGTCCCATTCGTCTGGGAAACCGAGATTGGGTAGCCGACTTCTTTGTGATACACTTAGTGCATGAAGAAGTCATCCTTGGGATGGATTGGATGGACCGCCATCGAGCCGTTTTAGACATCAGCCGGAGGACCGTGAGGATTACCACGGAGACGGGGCACGAGGTGATTTTCCGAGGTTGGGACCTCGGGAAGGCCGGTACAGTCATTAACGCGGTCCGAGCTCCTAGACTTTTCGGGCAGGGATGCGAGGCCTTCTGGGTTATGCCATGAAGGAGGAGTCGTGACCATCGCTGGAGGAGATCCCTGTGGCGTGCGAGTTCGAGGATGTTTTCGGGGAGCCACCCGGGCTACCACCGCAGAGGAGCGTTGATTTTGCTATTGAGTTGGAGCCCGGCACGAGGCCGATCTCCAAGGCTCCATACCGCATGGCGCCGATCGAGATGTTGGAGCTGAAGAAGCAGCTCGAGGAGTTAGCCGAGAGGGGTTTCATACGCCTGAGCGTTTTCCCCTGGGGTGCATCGGTCCTCTTCGTCAAGAAGACGGACGGATCTCGGAGGCTTTGCATTGATTGCCAGGAGTTGAACAAAGTCACCATCAAAAACAAGTACCCCCCCTTACCACGTATAGATGATCTATTCGACCGGTTGCAAGGGTTGGTGGTCTCTTCTAAAATCGAGTTAAGGTTTGATTGTCACCAATTGAGAAGTCGAGACTAGAATATTGCAAACACGGCATTCCGGACAAACCATGGTCACTACGAGTTGTAGTGATTCCATATGGGCTTACTAATGCCCGGAATAAGACATTTTTTGGTCTACTCTCAAAGAAGAGTGAAGTTGTATGACTAGTTGTCTCGGGATGACAACCCCCGAAGGATGTGAAAGAAGTTACAAGTTTTCTTGGATGTGCTGATCATTACCGGATTTGTGGAGAGATTCTCCAAGTAACACCATCTATGGATAACCTACTCCGGATGACGATGAGGTATTGAGTGGGACGAAAATGGACAATGGAGTCGTCGAGAGTTAAGAGGATATTCATTGGTGCAACTGTTTTGAAATTGCCTCGAGGTACGATCGGTTTGAAGTGTACAAGCGATTGTTTAAGACATGGTCTTGACTGAGTATCGAGAGATGATGTAAAAGTTATAGCATACATGTCTCGTTAAGTAGAAGCAGTGTGAAGCAAAGTACTTCCTTCATTACTTAGAACTTGCAACAAGAATTGAGGAAAAGTAACATCAAAGTTTGGTTTGACAAGAACCAAAGCCAACGGTGTAAATTGGAAGTTCGATCTTCTTTGTTAGAGACAAGCAAAGAAGAAACATAATGGAAATGTTGTAGTGAGGAAGACCCGAGAAGTAAGTTGAGTTTCCGGATCATCGGATCTTTTTGAGATCTTAGCGCAAGTTGAGAAAATGTTTTACCGGCTGGCATGGCCGCCGAGAGTAGAGGGTGTTCACCCGGCGTTTCAAGTGTATCAATCGAGAGAGGAGGACGTGTCGAAGACGGCATTTAGGACGAGATACGGCCATTATGACTTTGTCGTGATGCCATTTGGGCTCACGAATGCACCTGCCGTCTTCACGGAGTTGATGAACGGCATCTTCATCGACTTCTTGGACCAGTTCGTTGTAGTGTTTATAGACGACATCTTAGTCTACTCCCGGAGTAGGGAGGAGCATGAGGGACACCTGAGGACGGTGCTTCGAGTCCTCCAGGATAGAGAGCTTTACGCTAAGCTCTCTAAGTGCGAGATCAAAATGTCCGAGGTGGCATTCCTGGGTCATATAGTTTCCGCCGAAGGTGTCATGGTTGACCCGGCGAACATAGAGTATGTTTCCTCATGGCCGCCTCCTAGGACTGTCAAGGAGGTGCGCAGTTTTCTTGGGCTTAGCGGGAAACAACCGCCGTTTTGTTGAGGGTTTCTCAGTGATTGCACGGCCGCTCACTTCCTTGTTGAGGAAGTCTACCAGGTTCGTTTGGTCCGAGCCTTGCCGGCACAGCTTCGAGAAGCTGAAGAGGAGGTTGACCTCCGCTCCTGGGTTAAACCTGCCTGAGGGCGTGGAAGATTTTGTAGTGTATTGTGACGCCTCCAAGCTAGGATTGGGGTGCGTTTTGATGCAGAAGGGTAGGGTTTTTGCGTATGCTTTTCGGCAGCTGAAGCCGTACGAGGGGAATTACCCTACCCATGATCTTGAGCTAGCGGCAATGATTCATGCCCTGAAGATCTGGCGACACTACTTTTATGGGGCTACGTGCCAGATCTTCACAGACCATAAGAGTCTGAAGTCTATATTCACTCAGCGGGAGTCGAATCACCGCCAGAGGAGATGGTTGGAGCTGATTAAGGATTTTGACTTAGAGATTTTGTACCATCCGGGGAAGGCGAACGTAGTCGCCGATGCTTTGAGTAGGAGGACACCTCGAGAGGAGGTTATAGCTCGGTTTACGATTCAGCCACAGTTGCAGAGGGATTTGAAAGGTTTGGAGTTGGATATCCGGTTCCCGGATACGGACGGTTGTTTGTCCAAGTTAGAGGTATTACCTGACCTGTCCGGAGAGATCCTGCAGAAGCAGGAGGGATCTCCCATTTTGAGGAGGATCCGGGACAGGGTGTCCCGAGGAGAGGCACCGCAGTTTATCACAGGAGAAGACGGGCTACTGAGACGCCAGGGACGTCGTATTTGTGTACCGTCGGATCAGGAGTTGAGAGAGCGGATTTTGCACGAGGCACATCATTAGCTACGAGGACTAAGTGGTCGAGCCGGACCTTACTTTTGCAGAGCACCCGATAGCAGTTTTAGAGCGGAGTACGAGGCGCCTTCGATCGAAGGAGATACCGATGCTGAGAGTAGAATGGTCGAGGCGAGGAGCCGATGAGGCTACATGGGAGATGGAGGATAGTATCCGGAGGAACTATCCTGAGTTTTACGCAGATTTAGTGACAGCGATAGGACCGTCGGGTTAGTCCCGAGATCTTTCCTTGTTTGAATAGTGTGTTTATGTTATGACGTGTTATGTGAGTTCGTATGAGTTTATGTGTACCTTGCGAGGTCTTGATGTGATTTTTATACGTAGACTTGGATTAGAGCCGGTAGTGTAAGTTTTATGAGTTCCACGTTGTTACGAACNGAAATTCAGACAACAAAGTAGACACCTCGTGCGGCATATTACTAAGGTCATTGGAAGTAGATAAGCAAAAAGGAACAAGTAAGAAGCATGGCAACTTGCCTTCCTTGACCGGTGTCACATCATGTTTCCGGGGAAAAGTACCCTGGCTCACACCGGCTTTGATTATTGGTTCCGGAGATGGTAAAGTTGCATTCGTTGGGACGATGCTTCTTTTACTATCTCTAGACTCAAATAGCACGGTTACTAGAGGCGGTGTTCCGGGATCCGGAAGTACTAGCACCCACAACATCGAAGGACTCCTAGGAGGGTCCGATGTTGCCGGCGTAGTGGTCTCATCAATGGTTTGTTGCCTTCTTCCGTTCCGCATAATCAATTAATATTTCATGTGGAGTCATAGGCAACAATGTGACCCGTTTTCCATTATATTGGAACATGTATCTATTAAGATAACCATCATGGAATGTACGGCGATCGAATTGCCATGGTCGTCCTAATAATACATGTGTGGCGTCCATCTTGATAACATCACAAAGGATCTTATCAACATAGCCGCCTATGGAAAACGTCACCCAAGCTTGTCGTGTGACGGTGTCACACGCCTTATCGGAAATCCATTGGATTCCATAAGGTGTTGGGTGGGGGTTGTAGGCAACTTAAAGTGTTTTACCACTTTTTCGTTGATAATATTACAACAAGAACCCCATCAACTATGAGAGAGAGACTAGTGTTATTGACCAAACAACGAGAGTGAAAGAGATTCTCGCGTTGGTCAATAGGGACAAATTCCTTAACGGCTAAAATTCTACGAGATACAAGGGCGAACTTACCGGTTGTGCCGGCCGCAAGGCATTTGTTCTTCACATGGTTCCATGCCGTAGTAGGGGTCGGCGTCTTGTCATCCTCTATGATGATATCGCCGTCTCTTCATCTTCCTCATCTTCATATGAGGGATTGGCAAACAACACACGCTTTGTGTTCGGGCAATCACGTGGACGTGACCGAATCCGCTACATTTATAACACACGGGCTCCCTTGGCCGTGCCGCCGGTGGAGGTCCTTGAGGAGTGCGGGGGAGGCACTTGTGCCGGGACATTGGGACCACGTTGTGGTGCCCTCTCGTATCCGCTTGTCGGGTGGATTGGACCATCCGTTGGGCTCCTTTGGTGGCGCCGACTCTTGATAATAGATACATCTCGAGCACGGTGTTAGTAGAATAAGCGTATTGATTTGGAGAGCAGTTATACCTTGAGTATTTTGGAGTCTCTTGTTGTTGCTTGTGAAGCTTCATGGCCGCAATGACACAAAAGCTCCCAAGTCTATATTGGAACGATCTCAAGGGTCGTCGGATTGATGGATTGAGGCCACTCATGAACTTGGTGCGTAAGGCGGAGGCGAGGCCGAGATGCCGGCCTTCATATGCATGTCCTCGAGCTTGGCCAAGTAGGCCACCGGAGTGAGTTTGCCTTGTTGGAGCTCGGCAATTTGCATCCGCATATCATTTTTGAAGTCGTCGGGGACATACTTCTTTGTCATTTGGATTTGGGGCGGCGTGGAGTGTCGTAAGGGCCAAAAGTTGTGCCCTCATCTCCTCCATTTGTTGCTTTAGACTAACAACTTCCTCGGATAAGGAGGCATTTTCTCGTTCACGAGCATCCTGTGAGTTTTCTATATCCACGTTAGTCATGATTCCAAATGAATACAAACAAATGCAAGCAATCAAATGAGCAAGGTGACGAATTAAGTCAACGTTACCCAAGTTCAAGTGCGTTAAGGTTCTACTTTTGGGAAGGCCGTTTGGCGTTAAGCAAGGTAGGCAAATCCAACAAAATTTGAACCAATTCACACAAATAAACAAGTGATATTTGCACGTATGTAAGAAAATGGAGAGACAGAAATGATGACGGATTGTTCACTCGCAAGCTTTGCTTGCTTTCGGTCTTTGACCGTTTGTAAAATCCGATTTTTCGGATGGACCGGTTTGCCGGACGTCTTTCACTTTGTATTTATTTTTTTTTTTTTTTTGAACTTTGCAACTTTTTTGATGCAAGAGATGAAACACTTTGGAAACAAATCCGCTTTGTTGAAGAGTTTTGATTTTTTTTTTTTGTTTTTGTTTGAATATCAAAATGCAAGATATCCGAATTTGTTAACAAAAAAATCCCAAGAAATTTGGTAAAACCGATTAACAAACTTGTCGCGGACTGGGTCGGTTGAAGAACAAATTTGTTTTTGATAGATGGTTTGATGGCAAACCAACTATCTCCTAAATATGTTTGGTGAGAAAAAAAAAAATTCAAGACAACTTCGAAGAACACGAAGAACACGAAGAACAAGTTGAAGATCTTCAAGAAGGGAAGAACAACAAAGGCAAAGAAGGATAAAAATATAACGCACAAAAAAAGGAGTAAAGAGAACTTAGCTTCGGTCCCTTTGCTCTGATGCCAATTTGCTGCGTCCTTGGAATCGTTGAAGGACGAACGCCGGATCTAGACCAAGCTAGAGTTTCGACTACTCGTTGTTGATGTGCAATTGAGAACTTTGATAGAAGTTTGGTAGGGCGGAAGCGATTGATATGGATGCGGAAGCGTAGGTTTGATTCGATCTAGAGAGATCGAGCAAACGTTGTAGTGGATTTGATAGTTTGATTCTTTAGAAGAATCCTCGAATGTGAGTTTCTTGGATCTAAGACTTGATCCAAGGAAGAACTTTGAGGGGATTGAAGAGGAAGTGATGCGTAGATCAAGAATGAGGATTTTCCTTCAAATACTTGATTAAAATTAGACATGATTTACAAGTGAAGCCAAGGCATCCCTTTATATAGTGGGTGAAGGCTACACCAAAAAGTCGGAAATTAAATGACGGAAATAAAGGCGGGAAATAAAGTCGGGGCAACTCCCGAAACCAAAGGTCTAGACTATCAATGCCGGAAATTAACTCACGGAATTAAGTTCCGGAATTAATGTTCCGAAAATTAAAGTCTATTATTATTTAAAATGCAAAATATAATAATAATAATATTTGCTAGCTTGATGACGTGGCGCCGGAAGCCTATGCCATGGTGGAATGGTGACATGGCATGCCACTAACGGGCCCAAGTGATGTGACGGTGCGTCGGATGATTGAGCCGGTAGCTTGGGCGATGGCTTTGGCTCGGGAAACGAGTGAGCGGTCCATCGGAAGCGAACCCACAAAGCATCGTCCTCTTCATCCGCGGTCATGGTGGTCAAGGGCGCATTCACCTCTTACCTATCCTATTTACGAAACTGTAACAACCTCGTATAACGAGCCTTTAATTTATAGTTTTTCTAAACGAACGTATTTTACCGCAAACTAATTCCGTTATTCGTAGACCGTTAATTCTTAATTTTTTTATTTTTAATATTAAAATATTAAAGTTTTTTTCCCCTTACGTTAGGTAATAAATCTAAACAGAGGCTAGCGTAGCGTGTAATATATCGAGAAGAAGAAAACTAATTAAAACAAAAACGCAAAAAGAGGGGTGCAACACGAGGACTTCCCAGGAGGTCACCCATCCTAGTACTACTCTCGCCCAAGCACGCTTAACTTCGGAGTTCTGATGGGATCCGGTGCATTAGTGCTGGTATGATCGCACCCGTCTACTTATGCCACCTTCCCGTACTTCTGTATCTGCCTCCATGCTCCCCTTAAGCTAGCTTGACCGCCAAAACCGAACCGTCTGCTTTTGCCGCTAACCGTTAATTAAATCCGACCAAACAGTTTTAGCCCTCTTACCTATCCTATTACGAAACCGTAACAACCTCGTACTACGAGCCTTTAATTTATAGTTTTTCTAACGAACGTATCTTACCGCAAACTAATTCCGTTATTCGTAGACCGTTAATTCTTAATTTTTATTTTTAATATTAAAATATTAAAGTTTTTTTCCCCCTTACGTTAGGTAATAAATCTAAACAGAGGCTACCGTAGCGTGTATATATCGAGAGAAGATTTAAACTAATTAAAACAAAAACGCAAAAAGAGGGGTGCAACACGAGGACTTCCCAGGAGGTCACCCATCCTAGTACTACTCTCGCCCAAGCACGCTTAACTTCGGAGTTCTGATGGGATCCGGTGCATTAGTGCTGGTATGATCGCACCCGTCTACTTATGCCACCTTCCCGTACTTCTGTATCTGCCTCCATGCTCCCCTTAAGCTAGCTTGACCGCCAAAACCGAACCGTCTGCTTTTGCCGCTAACCGTTAATTAAATCCGACCAAACAGTTTTAGCCCTCTTACCTATCCTATTACGAAACCGTAACAACCTCGTACTACGAGCCTTTAATTTATAGTTTTTCTAACGAACGTATCTTACCGCAAACTAATTCCGTTATTCGTAGACCGTTAATTCTTAATTTTTTATTTTTAATATTAAAATATTAAAGTTTTTTTTCCCCCTTACGTTAGGTAATAAATCTAAACAGAGGCTACCGTAGCGTGTATATATCGAGAGAAGATTTAAACTAATTAAAACAAAAACGCAAAAAGAGGGGTGCAACACGAGGACTTCCCAGGAGGTCACCCATCCTAGTACTACTCTCGCCCAAGCACGCTTAACTTCGGAGTTCTGATGGGATCCGGTGCATTAGTGCTGGTATGATCGCACCCGTCTACTTATGCCACCTTCCCGTACTTGTGTATCTGCCTCCATGCTCCCCTTAAGCTAGCTTGACCGCCAAAACCGAACCGTCTGCTTTTGCCGCTAACCGTTAATTAAATCCCGACTACCGAGCCTTTAATTTATAGTTTTTCTAACGAACGTATTTTACCGCAAACTAATTCCGTTATTCGTAGACCGTTAATTCTTAATTTTTTTTTTAATATTAAAATATTAAAGTTTTTTTCCCCTTACGTTAGGTAATAAATCTAAACAGAGGCTAGCGTAGCGTGTATATATCGAGAGAAGATTTAAACTAATTAAAACAAAAACGCAAAAAGAGGGGTGCAACACGAGGACTTCCCAGGAGGTCACCCATCCTAGTACTACTCTCGCCCAAGCACGCTTAACTTCGGAGTTCTGATGGGATCCGGTGCATTAGTGCTGGTATGATCGCACCCGTCTACTTAT
Organism: Fagopyrum tataricum; assembly: GCA_002319775.1. Taxonomy (NCBI): domain Eukaryota; kingdom Viridiplantae; phylum Streptophyta; class Magnoliopsida; order Caryophyllales; family Polygonaceae; genus Fagopyrum; species Fagopyrum tataricum. Next base: position 43,060,000 of record CM008286.1, on the reverse strand, counting down.
GCCACCTTCCCGTACTTGTGTATCTGCCTCCATGCTCCCCTTAAGCTAGCTTGACCGCCAAAACCGAACCGTCTGCTTTTGCCGCTAACCGTTAATTAAATCCGACCAAACAGTTTTAAGCCCTCTTACCTATCCTATTACGAAACCGTAACAACCTCGTACTACGAGCCTTTAATTTATAGTTTTTCTAACGAACGTATTTACCGCAAACTAATTCCGTTATTCGTAGACCGTTAATTCTTAATTTTTTTATTTTTAATATTAAAATATTAAAGTTTTTTTCCCCCTTACGTTAGGTAATAAATCTAAACAGAGGCTGCGTAGCGTGTATATATCGAGAAGAATTTAAACTAATTAAAACAAAAACGCAAAAAGAGGGGTGCAACACGAGGACTTCCCAGGAGGTCACCCATCCTAGTACTACTCTCGCCCAAGCACGCTTAACTTCGGAGTTCTGATGGGATCCGGTGCATTAGTGCTGGTATGATCGCACCCGTCTACTTATGCCACCTTCCCGTACTTGTGTATCTGCCTCCATGCTCCCCTTAAGCTAGCTTGACCGCCAAAACCGAACCGTCTGCTTTTGCCGCTAACCGTTAATTAAATCCGACCAAACAGTTTTAAGCCCTCTTACCTATCCTATTACGAAACCGTAACAACCTCGTACTACGAGCCTTTAATTTATAGTTTTTCTAACGAACGTATTTTACCGCAAACTAATTCCGTTATTCGTAGACCGTTAATTCTTAATTTTTATTTTTAATATTAAAATATTAAAGTTTTTTCCCCCTTACGTTAGGTAATAAATCTAAACAGAGGCTAGCTAGCGTGTATATATCGAGAAGAAGATTTAAACTAATTAAAACAAAAACGCAAAAAGAGGGGTGCAACACGAGGACTTCCCAGGAGGTCACCCATCCTAGTACTACTCTCGCCAAGCACGCTTAAACTTCGGAGTTCTGATGGGATCCGGTGCATTAGTGCTGGTATGATCGCACCCGTCTACTTATGCCACCTTCCCGTACTTGTGTATCTTCCTCCATGCTCCCCTTAAGCTAGCTTGACCGCCAAAACCGAACCGTCTGCTTTTGCCGCTAACCGTTAATTAAATCCGACTACGAGCCTTTAATTTATAGTTTTTCTAACGAACGTATTTTACCGCAAACTAATTCCGTTATTCGTAGACCGTTAATTCTTAATTTTTTTATTTTTAATATTAAAATATTAAAGTTTTTCCCCCTTACGTTAGGTAATAAATCTAACAGAGCTAGCGTAGCGTGTATATATCGAGAAAGAAGATTTTAAAGCTAATTAAACAAAACGCAAAAAGAGGGGTGGCAACACGAGGACTTCCGCAGGAGGTCACCCATCCTAGTACTACTCTCGCGCACCAAGCACGCTTAACTTCGGAGTTCTGATGGGATCCGGTGCATTAGTGCTGGTATGATCGCACCCTCTACTTATGCCACCTTCCCGTACTTGTGTGTATCTTCTCCATGCTCCCCTTAAGCTAGCTTGACCGCCAAAAACCGAACCTTGCTTTTGCCGCTAACCGTTAATTAAATCCGACTACGAGCCTTTAATTTATAGTTTTTCTAACGAACGTATTTTACCGCAAACTAATTCCCGTTATTCGTAGACCGTTAATTCTTAATTTTTTTATTTTTAATATTAAATATTAAAGTTTTTTCCCCCTGACGTTAGGTAATAAATCTAAATAGAGGCTAGCGTAGCGTGTATATATCGAGAAGAAGATTTAAACTAATTAAAACAAAAACGCAAAAGAGGGGTGCAACACGAGGACTTCCAGGAGGTCACCCATCCTAGTACTACTCTCGCCAAGCACGCTTAACTTCGGAGTTCTGATGGGATCCGGTGCATTAGTGCTGGTATGATCGCACCCGTCTACTTATGCCACCTTCCCGTACTTGTGTATCTTCCTCCATGCTCCCTTAAGCTAGCTTGACCGCCAAAACCGAACCGTCTGCTTTTGCCGCTAACCGTTAATTAAATCCGACTACGAGCCTTTAATTTATAGTTTTTCTAACGAACGTATTTTACCGCAAACTAATTCCGTTATTCGTAGACCGTTAATTCTTAATTTTTTTATTTTTAATATTAAAATATTAAAGTTTTTCCCCCTGACGTTAGGTAATAAATCTAAATAGAGGCTAGCGTAGCGTGTATATATCGAGAAGAAGATTTAAACTAATTAAAACAAAAACGCAAAAGAGGGGTGCAACACGAGGACTTCCGACGAGGACTTCCGTGGAGGTCACCCATCCTAGTACTACTCTCGCTCAAGCACGCTTAAATTCGGAGTTCTGATGGGATCCGGTGTATTAGTGCTGGTATGATCGCATCCGTCTACTTATGCCACCTTCCTGTACTTATGTATCTTCCTCCATGCTCCCCTTAAGCTAGCTTGACCGCCAAAACCGAACCGTCTGCTTTTGCCGCTAACCGTTAATTAAATCCGACTACGAGCCTTTAATTTATAGTTTTTCTAACGAACGTATTTTACCGCAAACTAATTCCGTTATTCGTAGACCGTTAATTCTTAATTTTTTTATTTTTAATAATAAAATATTAAAGTTTTTTTCCCCTTACGTTAGGTAATAAATCTAAACAGAAGCTAGCGTAGCGTGTATATATCGAGAAGAAGATTTAAACTAATTAAAACAAAAACGCAAAAAGAGGGGTGCAACACGAGGACTTCCCAGGAGGTCACCCATCCTAGTACTACTCTCGCCCAAGCACGCTTAACTTCGGAGTTCTGATGGGATCCGGTGCATTAGTGCTGGTATGATCGCACCCTCTACTTATGCCACTTCCCGTACTTGTGTATCTTCCTCCATGCTCCCCTTAAGCTAGCTTGACCGCCAAAACCGAACCGTCTGCTTTTGCCGCTAACCGTTAATTAAATCCGACTACGAGCCTTTAATTTTATAGTTTTTCTAAACGAACGTATTTTACCGCAAACTAATTCCGTTATTCGTAGACCGTTAATTCTTAATTTTTTTATTTTTAATATTAAAATATTAAAGTTTTTTCCCCCTGACGTTAGGTAATAAATCTAAATAGAGCTAGCGTAGCGTGTATATATCGAGAAGAAGATTTAAACTAATTAAAACAAAAAACGCAAAAGAGGGGTGCAACACGAGGACTTCCCAGGAGGTCACCCATCCTAGTACTACTCTCGCCAAAGCACGCTTAACTTCGGAGATTCTGATGGGATCCGGTGCATTAGTGCTGGTATGATCGCACCCGTCTACTTATGCCACCTTCCCGTACTTGTGTATCTTCCTCCATGCTCCCCTTAAGCTAGGCTTGACCGCCAAAACCGAACCGTCTGCTTTTGCCGCTAACCGTTAATTAAATCCGACTACGAGCCTTTAAATTTATAGTTTTTCTAACGAACGTATTTTACCGCAAACTAATTCCGTTATTCGTAGACCGTTAATTCTTAATTTTTTTTATTTTTAATATTAAAATATTAAAGTTTTTTTCCCCCTTGACGTTAGGTAATAAATCTAAATCAGAAGCTAGCGTAGCGTGTATATATCGAGAAGAAGATTTAAACTAATTAAAACAAAAACGCAAAAAGAGGGGTGCAACACGAGGACTTCCCAGGGAGGTCACCCATCCTAGTACTACTCTCGCCCAAGCACGCTTAAATTCGGAGTTCTGATGGGATCCGGTGCATTAGTGCTGGTATGATCGCATCCCGTCTACTTATGCCACCTTCCCGTACTTGTGTATCTTCCTCCATGCTCCCCTTAAGCTAGCTTGACCGCCAAAACCGGAACCGTCTGCTTTTGCCGCTAACCGTTAATTAAATCCGACTACGAGCCTTTAATTTATAGTTTTTTCTAACGAACGTATTTTACCGGCAAACTAATTCCGTTATTCGTAGACCGTTAATTCTTAATTTTTTTATTTTTAATATTAAAATATTAAAGTTTTTTCCCCCTTGACGTTAGGTAATAAATCTAAACAGAGGCTAGCGTAGCGTGTATATATCGAGAAGAAGATTTAAACTAATTAAAACAAAAACGCAAAAAGAGGGGTGCAACACGAGGACTTCCCAGGAGGTCACCCATCCTAGTACTACTCTCGCCCAAGCACGCTTAACTTCGGAGTTCTGATGGGATCCGGTGCATTAGTGCTGGTATGATCGCACCCGTCTACTTATGCCACCTTCCCGTACTTGTGTATCTGCCTCCATGCTCCCCTTAAGCTAGCTTGACCGCCAAAACCGAACCGTCTGCTTTTGCCGCTAACCGTTAATTAAATCCGACTACGAGCCTTTAATTTATAGTTTTTCTAACGAACGTATTTTACCGCAAACTAATTCCGTTATTCGTAGACCGTTAATTCTTAATTTTTTTATTTTTAATATTAAAATATTAAAGTTTTTTTCCCCTTACGTTAGGTAATAAATCTAAACAGAGGCTAGCGTAGCGTGTATATATCGAGAAGAAGATTTAAACTAATTAAAACAAAAACGCAAAAAGAGGGGTGCAACACGAGGACTTCCAGGAGGTCACCCATCCTAGTACTACTCTCGCCCAAGCACGCTTAACTTCGGAGTTCTGATGGGATCCGGTGCATTAGTGCTGGTATGATCGCACCCGTCTACTTATGCCACCTTCCCGTACTTGTGTATCTGCCTCCATGCTCCCCTTAAGCTAGCTTGACCGCCAAAACCGAACCGTCTGCTTTTGCCGCTAACCGTTAATTAAATCCGACTACGAGCCTTTAATTTATAGTTTTTCTAACGAACGTATTTTACCGCAAACTAATTCCGTTATTCGTAGACCGTTAATTCTTAATTTTTTTATTTTTAATATTAAAATATTAAAGTTTTTTTCCCCTTACGTTAGGTAATAAATCTAAACAGAGGCTACGTAGCGTGTATATATCGAGAAAGATTTAAACTAATTAAAACAAAAACGCAAAAAGAGGGGTGCAACACGAGGATTCCCAGGAGGTCACCCATCCTAGTACTACTCTCGCCAAGCACGCTTAACTTCGGAGTTCTGATGGGATCCGGTGCATTAGTGCTGGTATGATCGCACCCGTCTACTTATGCCACCTTCCCGTACTTGTGTATCTGCCTCCATGCTCCCCTTAAGCTAGCTTGACCGCCAAAACCGAACCGTCTGCTTTTGCCGCTAACCGTTAATTAAATCCGACTAACGAGCCTTTAATTTATAGTTTTTCTAACGAACGTATTTTTACCGCAAACTAATTCCGTTATTCGTAGACCGTTAATTCTTAATTTTTTTATTTTTAATATTAAAATATTAAAGTTTTTTCCCCCTTACGTTAGGTAATAAATCTAAACAGAGGCTACGTAGCGTGTATATATCGAGAGAAGATTTAAACTAATTAAAACAAAAACGCAAAAAGAGGGGTGCAACACGAGGACTTCCCAGGAGGTCACCCATCCTAGTACTACTCTCGCCCAAGCACGCTTAACTTCGGAGTTCTGATGGGATCCGGTGCATTAGTGCTGGTATGATCGCACCCGTCTACTTATGCCACCTTCCCGTACTTGTGTATCTGCCTCCATGCTCCCCTTAAGCTAGCTTGACCGCCAAAACCGAACCGTCTGCTTTTGCCGCTAACCGTTAATTAAATCCGACCAACGAGCCTTTAATTTATAGTTTTTCTAACGAACGTATTTTACCGCAAACTAATTCCGTTATTCGCAGACCGTTAATTCTTAATTTTTTATTTTTAATATTAAAATATTAAAGTTTTTTCCCCCTTACGTTAGGTAATAAATCTAAACAGAGGCTAGCGTAGCGTGTATATATCGAGAGAAGATTTAAACTAATTAAAACAAAAAACGCAAAAAGAGGGTGCAACACGAGGACTTCCCAGGAGGTCACCCATCCTAGTACTACTCTCGCCCAAGCACGCTTAACTTCGGAGTTCTGATGGGATCCGGTGCATTAGTGCTGGTATGATCGCACCCGTCTACTTATGCCACCTTCCCGTACTTGTGTATCTGCCTCCATGCTCCCCTTAAGCTAGCTTGACCGCCAAAACGAACCGTCTGCTTTTGCCGCGTAATTAATTAACGTACCACGAGCCTTTAATTTATAGTTTTTCTAACGAACGTATTTTACCGCAAACTAATTCCGTTATTCGCAGACCGTTAATTCTTAATTTTTTAATATTAAAATATTAAAGTTTTTTCCCCCTTACGTTAGGTAATAAATCTAAACAGAGGCTACGTAACGTGTATATATCGAGAGAAGATTTAAACTAATTAAAACAAAAACGCAAAAAGAGGGGTGCAACACGAGGACTTCCCAGGAGGTCACCCATCCTAGTACTACTCTCGCCCAAGCACGCTTAACTTCGGAGTTCTGATGGGATCCGGTGCATTAGTGCTGGTATGATCGCACCGTCTACTTATGCCACCTTCCCGTACTTCTGTATCTGCCTCCATGCTCCCCTTAAGCTAGCTTGACCGCCAAAACCGAACCGTCTGCTTTTGCCGCTAACCGTTAATTAAATCCGACTACGAGCCTTTAATTTATAGTTTTTCTAACGAACGTATTTTACCGCAAACTAATTCCGTTATTCGCAGACCGTTAATTCTTAATTTTTTATTTTTAATATTAAAATATTAAAGTTTTTTTTCCCTTACGTTAGGTAATAAATCTAAACAGAGGCTACGTAGCGTGTATATATCGAGAAGAAGATTTAAACTAATTAAAACAAAAACGCAAAAGAGGGGTGCAACACGAGGACTTCCCAGGAGGTCACCCATCCTAGTACTACTCTCGCCCAAGCACGCTTAACTTCGGAGTTCTGATGGGATCCGGTGCATTAGTGCTGGTATGATCGCACCCGTCTACTTATGCCACCTTCCCGTACTTGTGTATCTGCCTCCATGCTCCCCTTAAGCTAGCTTGACCGCCAAAACCGAACCGTCTGCTTTTGCCGCTAACCGTTAATTAAATCGACCTAAGCCTTTAATTTTAATAGTTTTTCTAACGAACGTATTTTACCGCAAACTAATTCCGTTATTCGTAGACCGTTAATTCTTAATTTTTTTATTTTTAATATTAAAATATTAAAGTTTTTTTCCCCCTTACGTTAGGTAATAAATCTAAACAGAGGCTAGCGTAGCGTGTATATATCGAGAGAAGATTTAAACTAATTAAAACAAAAACGCAAAAAGAGGGGTGCAACACGAGGACTTCCCAGGAGGTCACCCATCCTAGTACTACTCTCGCCCAAGCACGCTTAACTTCGGAGTTCTGATGGGATCCGGTGCATTAGTGCTGGTATGATCGCACCCGTCTACTTATGCCACCTTCCCGTACTTGTGTATCTGCCTCCATGCTCCCCTTAAGCTAGCTTGACCGCCAAAACCGAACCGTCTGCTTTTGCCGTAAAACCGTTTTACGTACTACGAGCCTTTAATTTATAGTTTTTCTAACGAACGTATTTTACCGCAAACTAATTCCGTTATTCGTAGACCGTTAATTCTTAATTTTTTTATTTTTAATATTAAAATATTAAAGTTTTTTCCCCTTACGTTAGGTAATAAATCTAAACAGAGGCTAGCGTAGCGTGTATATATCGAGAGAAGATTTAAACTAATTAAAACAAAAACGCAAAAAGAGGGGTGCAACACGAGGACTTCCCAGGAGGTCACCCATCCTAGTACTACTCTCGCCCAAGCACGCTTAACTTCGGAGTTCTGATGGGATCCGGTGCATTAGTGCTGGTATGATCGCACCCGTCTACTTATGCCACCTTCCCGTACTTGTGTATCTGCCTCCATGCTCCCCTTAAGCTAGCTTGACCGCCAAAACCGAACCGTCTGCTTTTGCCGCTAATCGTTAATTAAATCCGACCAAACAGTTTTAAGCCCTCTTACCTATCCTATTACGAAACCGTAACAACCTCAGTACTACGAGCCTTTAATTTATAGTTTTTCTAACGAACGTATTTTACCGCAAACTAATTCCGTTATTCGTAGACCGTTAATTCTATTTTATTTTAATATTAAAATATTAAAGTTTTTTCCCTTACGTTAGGTAATAAATCTAAACAGAGGCTAGCGGGTGTATATATCGAGAAGAGAGATTTAAACTAATTAAAACAAAAACGCAAAAAGAGGGGTGCAACACGAGGACTTCCCAGGAGGTCACCCATCCTAGTACTACTCTCGCCCAAGCACGCTTAACTTCGGAGTTCTGATGGGATCCGGTGCATTAGTGCTGGTATGATCGCCTCCCGTCTACTTATGCCACCTTCCGTACTTGTGTATCTGCCTCCATGCTCCCCTTAAGCTAGCTTGACCGCCAAAACCGAACCGTCTGCTTTTGCCGCTAACACGTTAAATTAAATCCGACCAAACAGTTTTAAGCCCTCTTACCTATCCTATTACGAAACCGTAACAACCTCGTTACTACGAGCCTTTAATTTATAGTTTTTCTAACGAACGTATTTTACCGCAAACTAATTCCGTTATTCGTTAGACCGTTAATTTCTTAGTTTTATTAATATTAAAAATTAATTTTCCCTTACGTTAGGTAATAAATCATAAACATAGGCTAGCGTGTATTATATCGAGAAGAAGATTTAAACTAATTAAAAACAAAAACGCAAAAAGAGGGGGCAACACGAGGACTTCCAGGAGGTCACCCATCCTAGTACTACTCTCGCCAAGCACGCTTAAACTTCGGAGTTCTGATGGGATCCGGTGCATTAGTGCTGGTATGATCGCACCCGTCTACTTATGCCACCTTCCCGTACTTGTGTATCTGCCTCCATGCTCCCCTTAAGCTAGCTTGACCGCCAAAACCGAACCGTCTGCTTTTGCCGCTAACCGTTAATTAAATCCGACCAATTTAATTTAATAGTTTTTCTAACGAAGTATTTTACCGCAAACTAATTCCGTTATTCGTAGACCGTTAATTCTTAATTTTCTTTATTTTTAATATTAAAATATTAAAGTTTTTTTCCCCTTACGTTAGTAATAAATCTAAAACGAGGTAGCGTAGTAATAATCGAGAAGAAGATTTAAAACTAATTAAAACAAAAACGCAAAAAGAGGGGTGCAACACGAGACTTCCCAGGAGGTCACCCATCCTAGGTACTACTCTCGCCCAAGCACGCTTAACTTCGGAGTTCTGATGGGATCCGGTGCATTAGTGCTGGTATGATCGCACCCGTCTACTTATGCCACCTTCCCGTACTTGTGTATCTGCCTCCATGCTCCCCTTAAGCTAGCTTGACCGGCCAAAACCGAACCGTCTGCTTTTGCCGCTAACCGTTAATTAAATCTGACCAAACAGTTTAAGCCCTCTTACCTATCCTATTACGAAACCGTAACAACCTCGTACTACGAGCCCTTTAATTTATAGTTTTTCTAACGAACGTATTTTACCCGCAAACTAATTCCGTTATTCGTAGACCGTTAATTCTTAATTTTTTATTTTTAATATTAAAATATTAAAGTTTTTTTCCCCCTTACGTTAGGTAATAAATCTAAACAGAGGCTAGGTAGCGTGTATATATCGAAGAAGAAGATTTAAACTAATTAAAACAAAAACGCAAAAAGAGGGGTTGCAACACGAGGACTTCCCAGGAGGTCACCCATCCTAATACTACTCTTGCCCAAGCACGCTTAATTTCGGAGTTCTGATGGGATCCGGTGCATTAGTGCTGTATGATCGCACCCGTCTACTTATGCCACCTTCCCGTACTTGTGTATCTGCCTCCATGCTCCCCTTAAGCTAGCTTGACCGCCAAAACCGAACCGTCTGCTTTTGCCGCTAACCGTTAATTAAATCCGACCAAACAGTTTTAAGCCCTCTTACCTATCCTATTACGAAACCGTAACAACCTCGTACTACGAGCCTTTAATTTATAGTTTTTCTAACGAACGTATTTTACCGCAAACTAATTCCGTTATTCGTAGACCGTTAATTCTTAATTTTTTTTATTTTAATATTAAAATATTAAAGTTTTTTTCCCCTTACGTTAGGTAATAAATCTAAACAGAGGCTACGTAGCGTGTATATATCGAGAGAAGATTTAAACTAATTAAAACAAAAACGCAAAAAGAGGGGTGCAACACGAGGACTTCCCAGGAGGTCACCCATCCTAGTACTACTCTCGCCCAAGCACGCTTAACTTCGGAGTTCTGATGGGATCCGGTGCATTAGTGCTGGTATGATCGCACCCGTCTACTTATGCCACCTTCCCGTACTTGTGTATCTGCCTCCATGCTCCCCTTAAGCTAGCTTGACCGCCAAAACCGAACCGTCTGCTTTTGCCGCTAACCGTTAATTAAATCCGACCAAACAGTTTTAAGCCCTCTTACCTATCCTATTACGAAACCGTAACAACCTCGTACTACGAGCCTTTAATTTATAGTTTTTCTAACGAACGTATTTTACCGCAAACTAATTCCGTTATTCGTAGACCGTTAATTCTTAATTTTTTATTTTTAATATTAAAATATTAAAGTTTTTTTCCCCTTACGTTAGGTAATAAATCTAAACAGAGGCTAGCGTGTATATATCGAGAAGAAGAGATTTAAACTAATTAAAACAAAAACGCAAAAAGAGGGGTGCAACACGAGGACTTCCCAGGAGGTCACCCATCCTAGTACTACTCTCGCCCAAGCACGCTTAACTTCGGAGTTCTGATGGGATCCGGTGCATTAGTGCTGGTATGATCGCACCCGTCTACTTATGCCACCTTCCCGTACTTGTGTATCTGCCTCCATGCTCCCCTTAAGCTAGCTTGACCGCCAAAACCGAACCGTCTGCTTTTGCCGCTAACCGTTAATTAAATCCGACCAAACAGTTTTAAGCCCTCTTACCTATCCTATTACGAAACCGTAACAACCTCGTACTACGAGCCTTTAATTTATAGTTTTTCTAACGAACGTATTTTACCGCAAACTAATTCCGTTATTCGTAGACCGTTAATTCTTAATTACTTTATTTTTAATATTAAAATATTAAAGTTTTTTTTCCCCTTACGTTAGGTAATAAATCTAAACAGAGGCTGGCGTGTATATATCGAGAGAAGAAGATTTAAACTAATTAAAACAAAAACGCAAAAGAGGGTTGCAAACACGAGGACTTCCCAGGAGGTCACCCATCCTAGTACTACTCTCGCCCA
>CM008286.1:42979879-43043243 GCA_002319775.1 Fagopyrum tataricum | reverse complement strand
CCTAGTGCTACGGTTGTGAGGTTATGGACATACGAAGAAGACATGTAGGAAGCCGCCTGTGGCTTGTTTCACTTGTGGCCAGATGGGTCACCGAGCCGCTTTTACCGTCAGAGCAAGTCCCAGTCACAGCAGGGTTCTTCGCCTGCTGGTATAGCAGGGGGCAGTCAAGGCCGCCCTAGTATCAGGCACAGGGCTCTCAGTAGAGGAGCCAGGGTAAGGTCGGACCCGCACTTAGGGATCCGCTCAGGGCCGAGGTAGAGGCCGTGGTGGAGGTACTCAGAGACCAAAGGCACACATGCCAGGGTATTCGAGCTGAGGAGTGTTGTTGATCCTCCAGCGCCGGCAGCCCCAGGTACTATTCAGATTCACGGTTTTTCGGTGCAAGTTTTATTTGATACGGGTGCTACGCACTCGTTATATCCGATGATTGTGTAGCTAGGTTGTCCTTAGCTACGATAGAGGGGAGACCCTTTACTATAGGGTTACCCGATGGAGGTAGGGTTAGTGGTACCCGAGAGGTACGCGTTGCCCATTCGTTTGGGGAACCGAGATTGGTTAGCCGACTTCTTTGTCATGCACTTAGTGCATGAAGAAGTCATCCTGGGGATGGATTGGATGGACCGCCATCATGCCGTTTTGGACATCAGCCGGAGGACCGTGACGATTTCCACAGAGACGGGGCAGGAGGTGATTTTCCGAGAGTTGGGACCTCGGGAAAGCCGGTACAGTCATTAGCGCCGTTCGAGCTGCTAGACTTATCGGGCAGGGATGTGAGGCCTTCTGGTGTTACGCCATGAAGGAGGAGGAGAGACGGGACCATCACTGGAGGAGATCCCTGTGGCATGCGAGTTCGAGGACGTTTTCGGGGAGCCACTTGGGCTACCCACCGCAGAGGAGCGTTGACTTCGCTATTGAGTTGGAGCCCGGCACTAGGCCGATCTCCAAGGCTCCATACCGCATGGCGCCGATCGAGTTGCTGGAGCTGAAGAAGCAGCTCGAGGAGTTAGCCGATAGGGGTTTCATACGCCCGAGCGTTTCCCCTTGAGGTGCACCGGTCCTCTTCGTGAAGAAGGACGGATCTTTGAGACTATGTATCGACTACCGGGAGTTGAACAATGTCACCGTCAAGAACAAGTACCCGTTACCGCGCATTGATGATTTGCTAGACCAGCTGCAGGGAGCCTCCGTATTTTCACATATCGACTTGAGGTCGGGATACCACCAGCTTAGGGTGAGAGATGAGGACATACCGAAGACGGCATTCAGGACGAGATATGGCCAATATGAGTTTGTCGTGATGCCATTCGGGCTCACGAATGCACCTTCCGTCTTCATGGAGTTGATGAACGGCATCTTCATCGACTTCTTGGACCAGTTCGTGGTGGTATTTATTGACGAATCTTAGTCTACTCCCGGAGTAGAGAGGAGCACGAGGGACACTTGAGGACGGTACTTCGAGTCCTCCAGGATAGAGAGCTTTACGCTAAGCTCTCTAAATGTGAGTTTTGGATGTCCGAGGTGGCATTTTTGGGACATATAGTTTCCGCCGAGGGTGTCATGGTCGACCTGGCGAAGATAGAGTTTGTTTCCTCATGGCCGCCTCCTAGGACGGTCAAGGAGGTGCGCAGTTTCTTGGGCTTAGCGGGATACTACCGCTGTTTTGTTGAGGGTTTCTCCGTGATTGCATGGCCGCTCACTTCCTTGTTGAGGAAGTCTACCAGGTTCGTCTGGTCCGAGCCTTGCCAGCGCATCTTTGAGGAGCTGAAGAGGAGGTTGACCTCCGCTCCTGTGTTAGCCCAGCCGGAGGGCATAGAGGACTTTGTGGTATATAGTGACACCTCCAAGCTAGGCTTGGGGTGCGTCTTGATGCAGAGAGGTAGGGTTATTGCGTACGCTTCTCGGAAGCTGAAGCCGTACGAGGAGAACTACCCTACCCATGATCTTGAGCTAGCGGCAGTGATTCACGCCCTGAAGATCTGGCGACACTACTTGTACGGGGCTACGTGCCATATCTTCACAGACCATAAGAGTCTGAAGTATATATTCACTCAACGGGAGTTAAATAACCGCCAGAGGAGATGGCTGGAGCTCATCAAGGACTTTGACTTGGAGATTTTATACCATCCCGGGAAGGCGAACGTAGTCGCCGATGCTTTGAGTAGGAGGACACCTCGGGAGGAGGTGATAGCTCGGCTTACGGTTCAGCCTCACCTACAAAGGGATTTGATGGGCTTAGAGTTGGATATCCGATTTCCGGGTACAGACGGTCGTTTATCCGAGTTAGAGGCGTTACCTGACTTGTCCGGAGAGATCCTGCAGAAGCAGGAGAGTTGTCCCATTTTGAGGAGGGTCAGGGACAGGATGTCCCGAGGAGAGGCACCACAGTTTGTCACGGGAGCAGATGGGCTGTTTAGACGTCAGAGACGCATTTGTGTACCGTCGGATCAGGAGCTTACAGAGCGGATTTTGCAGGAGGCCCATTCCACACCTTACTCAGTGCACCCAGGCGCGAGTAAGATATACCAGGACCTTAGGAGATCCTATTGGTGGGGCGGGCTCAAGCCCGATGTAGCTAGATATGTGGCCCGATGTGCGACCTGCCAGCAGGTCAAGATCGACCACCATAGACCCGGAGGAGAGCTACACCCACTGCCCGTGCCGCAGTGGAAGTGGGAGGACATATCTATGGACTTCGTGACCGGACTGAGACCTAGTAGGAGTTTTGACGCGATATGGGTGGTAGTAGACCGGCTGACGAAGACCGCACGTTTCATTCCTATACGGGAAACGTGGCCGGTGAGTCGTTTAGCCGAGGAGTTTACCCGTCAGATTGTGAGACTACATGGAGTCCCGAGGACCATCATCTCGGACAGGGACGGACGTTTTACCTCGAGGTTCTGGCAGCAGGTACACGCCGCCCTAGGTTCGAGTCTCCATTTCACCCACCGCATACCATCCCCAGACCGACGGCCAGTCTAAGCGGACTATTCAGACTTTAGAGGATATGCTTCGAGCGTGTGTACTAGACTGGGGTCATGTATGCCCAAATCATCTCCCGTTGGTCGAGTTCTCGTATAATAACAGCTGGCACGCTTCGATTGGGAAGGCACCGTATGAGGCATTGTATGGACGGAGATGCCTACTCCCTTGTGTTGGGACGAGCCCGGGAGCTCTAGCATTGTAGCACCGGATCAGGTACAGGACGACATGGCGAGAGTCGCTTTGATTCGGGAGAGGATGTTGGCTGCGCAGAGCCGTCAGAGGTCGTATGCGGAGAGGAGGCGTAGACCTCTCGAGATCAGGGTGGGAGCTCAAGTCTGGTTGAGGGTGTCACCGACACGGGGCGTTAGGCGATTCGGCATTAAGGGGAAGTTAAGCCCCCGATATGTCGGACCATTTGAGATCTTGGAGAGAGTCGGTGAGGTGGCATACCGGTTAGCATTGCCACCGCGGTTGGAGGATATACACCCAGTCTTTCATGTCTCTCAGTTGAGATTTTACATACATGACCCGAGACACATCATTAGTCATGAGGACCTAGTGGTCGAGCCGGACCACACTTGGAAACTTATGAGGTTGTGATATGTTTCTATACATAAGCTTGATTTAGGGATGACAGTATACCTTTTATGAGTTGTACGGGGTTACGAGGGGATAAATTGGAGAGTGTTGGGTTTAGCAAGTTTCGGGACGAAACTTGTTTTTAGGGGGGTTAGATGTAACGCCCGGAATTTGTAGAAAAAAAATTATCGTGCTATTCCTATTTCCGTAAATTATTTCTACGGGAATATCCGACTTTTATTTCTGACCCGTAACCCGTAAATAAATTTTTACGAGAATGTCAAAAAATATTCCGACCCGTGACATCCGTTACGGAACTAGTTTAACGAGTTTTGATTCCCGTTCCTTTTATTCTTTTATTTTTCTTTTTCTTTCTTTCTCTTCCTTTGTTTCTTCTTCACGCCTACACTCTCCCGCCCACCTACTTTTTCCCCTAGCCCTGCTGAGCTCCCTGCACCTATCCTCCTAGCACTGCCTCGCCACCAAGCTCCTTCACTCCCCATCTGCTAGCCCGGTTGCTCCCTCTGGCCATGCTACCTAGCCCGACCCTTGACTCTTCTCGTCCCCACCTGCATCACTCCCTCATTGTTCTCATCTCTCCCTCATCTCCCCTGCAACCATCTCCTCTCCCTAGTCCTTCCTCTCTTCCGTCGAACTCACCGGGCACCACCTCTTCTTGCTCTCCTCTGCATTCACTCACCACTCCACCTCCCTCTGCAGCCCGTTCTCCCCACCTCTCATTATCTCGTCACCTCCCTCCGGCCATCTTTTTCCACGCTCTTCCCTCCCTCTCAACACTCATCTTTCCCGGCCACCAAACAACATCTCTCCCGGAGCTCTCTCCTGCAGCCTCGTCACACCACCACCGTCCTCTCGCGATCTTCCTTCCCTCTGGATCGAGCCTCGCCGGAAACCGCACCCTCGTCGAACCAGAACCGGAGAAGCCCCTCCTCTTCTTCCTCAATCTCGCTTCACACCTACTGTGAGCCGGAGAAGTGTCGCCGAAGAGCTGCTTGCCAAGAACCACTGACGCCGGAGAAGATCCACCTTGTCGTGGTCCGTCGAGGAGCACCGGCGCCGCCCCCCTTCCGCTGTCTTCATCGCCGGGAATTGCGCAGAATGCCGGCCAAGCACTTCTCCCTTATTCACAATCGGGCCCCCTTGATTTAGGGTATATTACGTTTTAGCTCCCTCATTTTAATTTACAGTTTGTGGCCCAAGTTTTATGATTTTGCTAATATGCCCTCTGTTGAGATTATTGCGGATTATTGCCCAGACTTTTAATTACGTTTATAGCCCGGATGTTCTGATTTTTGTAAAAATGACCCAGATTTGTAGTTTTACAATTTTTTCCCCGGATAATACGTTATCGAGTTTTAACCTCGGAATTTAGGAACGAATCTATATGAGGTCGTTATATAATATTTGATGATCAATTTAGCGTATGGGCTAAATTGTGTAGTATCATGATAGGTTGGAATTTGCATAACTTAGTGGAAATGTCAAGTAGCGGCTTTTGTGACCTTAAGAAAATGTGAGGAGCGGGATTAGACCTAGTTGGCTTTTACGTCATTATTGACGGTAATTATGTTGGACTCTAGGATACGGCCCTAGAATGCGAGTCAAATGATCCTGCGTAGGTCATTTGTGTAGAAGTCCTAGACTTCTCGAGTTGAGCGGGTTTTTATGATACCTTGTTGTGAACAGGTTGAGTACTTCTTCCCAAGGGAAGCATGAGCGTTTTGTGAGATAGCGTTTGGGACGAGGTAAGTCTTCGGACTTACTTAGCTCGTATTTTATGTATCAGTATTGCTGTGTGTTTGGTTGTGTGTGTTATTTTATGTTATAACGATGAAACCGGTAATTAGGACCACCGAGTTTATATATATGTTTATATTGGCCCAAGTGTATGAGAACGGGCGGTGACAATACTGCCTAGCCCATAGTGAGGTCTAGGGGATTCTCGGCGACTAGCCCGGCGGGTTAGATGGACGGATGATCCGTACCATTCCTTGCTGGTAAGTAGGGACCGAGGCGAGACCACTGGGGTCTCGTGTCACAAAAGAAGTTGAACTAGAATGGAATACGACTTAGTAATAAAAGATAAGAAATCGGACTTGTGTGATTTATGTTTTGTGTTATGGGTGTGTTTGTGCCTTCACCGCTTTTCTAATGCCTAGAATATTAGCTAATGGTTTTAAACCGATTGTGTAGATGACTTGCAGGTTAGGGATGCCGCCGAGTGAGGCGGAAGAGTGGACAGCCGTGGTCTCCGTACATTATAGGACGGGGATAGTTTGGGTCATTTCATGTCGTCTTTTATGGATGTTGTCGTATGTTAGAATTTGGATTTATTTACGTTGTTTTGAGGACTCGGCTGAGTTCCAAGTTGTAGTTTCGTACTTTTTGTTTCCGCATACATTAAAAACATATTTGAGTTTTCGACCTTTATTTGTGCCATGTTGGAAGGTCCGGTGAAATTGTTGTCAAGCTAAGGGTCGGGACCCATTGTGAGGTCTCGCCCGTAGCGCCCAGAGTCCCGCGGATTTGGGGTGTTACAATAAGCACAATTACACACCAATGAATCATAAACACATCACCATGCTATCACACATTTACCCGGTTTATTATCTTTATAATGTCCAGTCGTTCAAGCATATAGATATATCAATATGAACCTATGGGACACGAGGAATATAACTCTTGCCTCTCGGGAATAGTGCCAGCTAGAGCGGGGATCCGGTCCCACCTCCCGTGTACCCTATGGGAGTGGAGCAGGTGGCCGGCCCACTGAGCTAGACTGACCTGCCCCTAGAGAACCTCCAGACTCCCAGCGGGATGAAAGGACAAGTTGTCACGGCCCTACAATGGGCAGTCACTAAACCATAGGTAGGTAATCAACATAACTCGGGCTATCAATCATATAGCATACACCACTCATGCACACATCCAATATATGGATAACATCTAAGTAAGTCCTATGGACTTACCTCAACCTCGGGAGTCTCAGACTCAAACTCAAACGGCTCCGCTCTGGAGATCAACACAGCCTAAACAAGGTATAACACATATATCACACTCATATCCATAACAGGGGTCACACCTAGACCCAAGGGATCCATAAGGATCGTATTCCAATTCGTAAACCTCAAAGCCGTAACCGGCACAAACGATACCGTACTCAATCTCATTCTAACCTCACACTCGTACCTAGCATGCTACTACCGCTCATACTAGGAAAGGAAAGGATCTACCTAACTCTAGGTAGAACCGGGACAAAACGCACCTGCGTGATAAAGGGGATGCAAGGGCGGAACGCTGGCAACCGCGGGCGCGGCGGCACTCAGCCGCGGGGGCGGTGACAAGGGCCGCTGACAACGCAGGCGCGGCGCTGATACGGCGCGGGCGCTGCGGCACAGGGTCCGCAGGGGCGGTGACTTCTGGCCGCGGGGCGGCGACACTACAAAGAGCAATTTCGCAGTTTTTCCTCGGCTCTTCACGTGATCAAATCACGTCTCTTCTATTCCAAAGCCACATACACACATGTACATACACATACTAACATCAATACCCTTAGCATACATCTAATTCTAAGCTAGAAAGATTGAATCCAAGGGAAGAAAGAAGGAGAAGCAAGATTACGTACCACTCTTGTGGTCCTAGGCTGCAAGGGGGACGTGAAGGAAGTTGGAAAGGAATTGAAGAAGAAGCCCTTGATCAGCCAAGGGAAAGAATAAGAGAAGGAAAGGCTAAAGCACGGGTCAAGGAGTCAACAATAACGGCTGCAGCCGCAGGAAACCGCAGGGGGGGCATCCTGGCCACTGGGGTGGAAACATGGACGAGCCGCAGGGGCGGTCTCACTCACACGCAGGGGCGGCTAAGGCCAAAAGTGGCTCCAAAGGCTAAGGCTCTTACACCTCACCCCCCTAAAAACAAGTTTCGTCCCGAAACTTGTAACACCCTCAAACCTCTCGGACTCAAAAGCCGAGGTAAAACTCTCTACCGGAGGAATCACATCTCCGCTCATAACCTATCAACCCATACCACTCTATAACCTCAAACATTGGCATGGAGGAACTCGTCATCTCCATCTGTAAGATCACTATACTATCAGGGAATAGAGGAAAACATCTCTAGCCAAACATCATCATCTCTCAAGGGCATTGAGGAAAAACATCTCTAGCCGAAAATCATCAACATAACCACGGGCATGGAGGTAAAAACATCTCCAGCAAAACTACGTCCACCAAAGTAGCATGGAGGAAAGAACCATCTCCAGCTAAACCTATTGCATCACAATAGCATGGAGGAAAGAAGCATCTCCAGCTATAAATATCCGGCGTACTAGCACAACAAGATCTACTAAGATCACATACCACATCATAGCTAGTACGAAAATAAACACATCATGGCATATAAGCACATAAGCATAACATCACCAAGATAGTATTAAGATCTACTCGTCGATCCTACTGGTACATCTATCTCGGCATAAAACTCTAGATAGTACCTCTGGATACTATCCTCAGTCTCCCATGTAACCTCATCAGATAATCATCTCGATCTCTGTATCCTCAACATAGGCGTCTCATACCTCGTTCTAGGACTGCAATTGGATGCTCAACAAAGGTGTGGTCCGGCCCAACCCCCAAATCATCATAACTCACGATATATCTCTGGTCTGGTATGTACGCCGTCAGTTCAGACACGTGAAACACAGGGTGGACACCCTCTAATCTCAGCGGCAAAGTTGACCTGTAAACTGCACTCCCAACCCGATCCAAAATCTCGAACGGTCCCACATGTCGGGGACTCAACTTCCCCTTAAAGTCAAAACGTCTAACACCTCGTGTCGTGGACACTCTCAGCCACACATGGGCTCCAACTCTGAACTCTAGAGGTCTACGCCTCCGATCACCATACGATTTCTGACGGCTTTAGGCAGTCAGCATCCTCTCTCGAATCAATGCTACTCGAGCCACATCATCCTGAATCTTATCAGAGTCAAACTACTAACATTACTCTGCTCATCCCAACATAACGGAGTACGGCATCTCTGCCCATATAGTGCCTCATAGGGGCCATCCCTATAGATGTATGCCAACGCACAAACTCGTAGCATATCCTCCGGCGTCTGAATGGTCCTCTCTGACTGACCATCTGTGTGAGGATGGAACGCAGTAATAAAATGTAAACTCGTCTCCAGGGCAATCTGAATTTGCTCCCAGAACCTCGAGGTAAATCGTCCATCTCGATTTGAGACGATCGTCCTCGGTATACCATGGAGTCTCAATATCTGCCTAGTGTACTCCTCAACTAATCTTCTCACCGGCCACGTCTCCCTAATAGAAATGAAACGTGCCGTCTTCGTCAATCTATCCACAATAACCCAGATGACATCAAAACTCCGGCTCAGTCTCAGCTCGGTCACAAAATCCATGGTGACATTCTCCCACTTCTTCTGTGGAACAGGAAGTGGATGGAGCTCACCTCCAGGTCTGCAATGCTCTATCTTGACCTGCTGGCAGGTCACACACTGTGCCACAAATCGGCCACATCGGCTTCAGCCCTTTCCACCAATATAAACGTCTCAAGTCCTGATACATCTTACTCGTACCTGAATGTACAGAGTAAGGTGTACAGTAAGCCTCCTGTAAAAACCTCTGTCTCAGCTCTGTATCAGCAGGTACACAGACGCGACCACGGCATCTCAAAACTCCCTCTGCCCAACAGGAACTGTGGTGTCTCATCCCAAGATATCCTATCTCGTACCCTCATTAAGATCTGGCAGGTCTCTTGCTTCTGTTGGATCTCACTCAATAGATCAGGTAGAACCTCTAAAGTACTCAGCCGGGAATCCTCATCCGCAAACTGAAAGTCCAACTCTAATCACACCAAATCCCTCTATCTCCTCTAGCTGGGCCCAAACAGGAGCAGAAGTCAGACGTCTCTTCAGCTCCTTAAAACTCTGCATACACTGATCAGACCACACCAATCTGGTAGTCTTCCTCAGCAAACTCGTCAGTGGACGGGCAATCACAGAAAATCCCTCCACAATCCGTCTGTAATAACCGGCTAGGTCAAGAAAGCTACGTACTTCCCTGACGTTCGTCGGTGTAGTCCAAGCTGCTACTGCCTCTATCTTCGCCGGATCAACCATGATCCCCTCAGCTGAAACCACATGACCAAGGAATGCTACCTCTGGCATCCAGAACTCACACTTAGAGAACTTAGCATAAAGTTCTCTATCCCGCAAAACCTGCAACACAATCCTCAGCCGTCCTGCATGTTCCTCTCTACTGCGAGAGTACACCAGAGTATCGTCTATGAAGACCACCACAAACTGATCGAGGAAGTCGATGAAGATACTTTTCATCACTCCATAAAGACGGTTGGGGCATTCGTAAGCCCAAATGACATCACTACAAACTCGTAGAGGCTATCTCTGGTCCGGAATGCTGTCATATGCACATCCTGCTCTCTCACCCTCAACTGGTGATATCTTGAGCGCAGGTCCATCTTGGAAAATACTGTCGCTCCATGAAGTTGATCCAACAAGTCATCCATATGCGGCAATGGATACTTGTTCTTAATGGTCACCTTGTTCAGCTCTCTGTAATCAATACATAGTCTCAACGATCCGTCCTTCCTCCGTATGAAGAGGACATATACTCCCCATGGAGATACACTAGGGTGAATAAAACCCTTCTAGGCCAACTCCTCGAGTTGCTTCTTTTGCTCCAACATCTCCATAGGCGCCATCCGATATGGGCCTTCGAGATCTTCCTCGTACCAGGCCCTAACTTGATACCAAAGTCCACACTCCTCTGAGGCGGCAAACCGGATGACTCAGCGAACACATCTGCAACTCACAGACCACTGGTATATCCTCTAATGCTGGACTCTCCCCCTCCTTCATGGCATAACACCAGAAGACCTCACATCTCTGTGCAAACAGTCTAGCTTCTCATATCGCACAGATAACCATGCCAAATTTTTCAAGGTTCCAACCTCGGTAAACCTCTATCTGTCCTAACTCAGTAGAGAGGTAACAATCCTTTTACCTACATCTAAGACTACAGAAAGTCTATCCGTCCAATCCATACCTAGCCTGACTTCTTCATGCTCTAATGGCATGACAAAGAAGTCAACTAGTAAATTACGGGTCCCTACAGAAATGGAATAGTCACGAATCTCATGGGTACCTCTGACCCTACTACCATCGGGTAACCCTATACTAAAGGGTTTCCCCTCAATCATATCTAAACTCAAACACTCAATACAAGCATCAAATATAAAAGAAGACATAGCTCCAGTATCAATCAAATTCTAACAGGTAAACCATGGATCAGAATGGTACCTGTAACAGGCAGTTCAGTTGGCTCCTCTTCACTCCTCAGCTCAAAAACTCGGCCTTGTGGCCCTCTGGTGTCAGTGATGCTCCCACCACGACCTCTGTCTCTACCCAACCCAAGAGCAGATCCCTGAGTGGTAGGACGATCTGGGACTCTCTGTTGTCCCTGTATCTGTTGTTGCTGAGATGGCCTCTGCCCACCTCCCGCTATACTGGTAGGAGTAGAACCCTGCTAAGACGAAGCTCCACCCTGTCTACAAAAGACAGATCTGTGACCTCGTCCACCACAAGCGAAGCAAGTCACTATCTGCCTCGTACACTCTGGTCTGACATGATCATACTCTCCATAGTTGAAACACTGTCGTACCCTATCTATAGCCGGTGCAAATGAGGGCTGACTTTGGAGGCTCTGGCCTCGTCCTGAGCAAGCAGCTCCTCCAATACCACTGGTCTGCCCAGTACGCTGTCTCTTCTCAGACCCTCCGGTCTGAGAAGCTCTCCTCTGACTAGCCCGCTCTCGCTCCTACTCGGCAGCTCTATCCTGGTAGTCCATCAAGGACTCACAATGAAATCCTGCCATATAGGCCCGAGTGGCATCCCTCAGTCGTCGGGAAAACAGATATACATGCTGATCCATAGAAGGTGCAGCTGGTCCCAACAATGCGAGCTCCTCCTGGAATTTCCGGATAGCCTCTGAGACTGGTACATCCTCAAACCCAGCCTCCACAAAATCCCACAGTTCCTCCCTCCTCAGTGAGGCAGGGCAGAAACGCTCTCTATTCATAGTCCGCATCTGAACATAACTGTCAACCTGTGCTCGTACAACCCTCCACCAGTGATGTGCTAAGTCTCTGAACAGAGTCTGCACTAACTCTATCTGTCTGTCTGCTAGACACCTAATGGACTCTAGAGCTGAGTCCACATGTCCAATCCACAGCTCAACCTCGAGCCCCACCTTCCTAGAGAAAGGGGGTACACCCATCTGGTGAAATGCCTTCAACCAAGTGTCTGGTCTAGGCCCTCTATGCTCCTCTGTAGCTCGAGCAGTCTCAGCTACAGGTGCCGGTGCAGCTGGCACTTGTGTAACCCCATGGGATCTCTCAAATGATCCCTCATGTACTGGCAACTCCGGGATAGGTCTACCTGCTCTGACAGCCTCCTCCACTCGCCGGATATAGTCACGAAACTATGGTCCTCTCATGGAGACATAATCCGAGGCATCTGACTGGACTCGCTGTGGACCTTGTCTCCCAGCTACGCCATTCCCAGTCTAAGGAACGACACTCTCAGCAACGTCTTCGTGAACCTCTTCCGTTGCACGTGGATCTACAGCGGAAGTCCTACCCCATCCTCTACCTAGCGGGGGTCTACCTCTACCTCATCCAATTGCAGGTAAGGCTCTAGTCTAAACCATCTGCAGAGGACATAAACCTAACTCAGAAGGCTATATATATGCCGTATGTATATATCAAATCAATCACAACAGAATATTTATATATACATTGTCGAGATCTTGAGATGGGCGATGGCTCACGTACACGATATCCCAAAACATTTTGTACTCATTTCAAAACCAAAACCTTTTGAAAAGTCAGACCCCTTTTCGGGTTCTGTTTATTTATCTATTTGACCTTTGTCGTAGATTACTAGTGTCATTGTTGTCAACCTGGGCTCTGATACCAACTTTGTAACACCCCAAATCCGTAGGACTCGAGGTGCTACTGGGTTAGGATCTCACAATGGATCCTGACCCTAGCCTGACAACAAGTTCACTGAATCTTACAACAAGGCACCGATAGATTAAATACAAAACCTCAAACTGTTATAAAAGTATCAAAAGGTTTATACAAGTACTGCTGAGTACAACAAAACATAAACATAAACATGATCAAAAGATCCCATCCACGAGGACGACCCAGTGTACGGAGCCCTCAGCAGATCACCCCTTTGGATCACTTTGCAACTCTCCTAACCTGCAAAGGATCTACAACACGGTATAAAACTGTTAGCTAACCATATGCATATATAAGAAGATGCATAAGCACAATCACACACCAATGAATCATAAACAGATCACCATGCTATCACACATTTATCCGGTTTATTATATTTATAATGTCCAGTCGTTCAAGCGTATAGATATATATCAATATGAACGTATGTGACACGAGAAATATAACCCTCGCCTCTTGGGAATAGTGCCAGCTAGAGTGGGGATCCGGTCCCACCTCCCGTGTACCCTATGGGAGTGGTGCAGGTGGCCGGCCCACTGAGCTAGACTGGCTTGCCTGTAGAGAACCACCATACTCCCAGCTGGATGAAAGGACAAGTTGTCACGGCCCTATAATGGGCAGTCACTAAACCATAGGTAGGTAATCAACATAACTCGGGTTATCAATCATATAGCATACACCACTCATGCACACATCCAATATATGGATAGCAGCTAAGTCCTATGGACTTACCTCAACCTCGGGAGTCTCAGACTCAAACTGAAACGGCTCCGCTCTAGAGATCAACACAGCCTAAACAAGGTATAACACATATATCACACTCATATCCATAACAGGGGTCAGACCTAGATTCATAAGAATCGTATTCCAACTCGTAAACCTCAAAGTCGTAACCGGCACAAACGATACCGTACTCAATTTCATTCTAACCTCATACTCGTACCTAGCATACTACTACCGCTTATACTAGGAAAGAAAAGGATCTACCTAACTCTAGGTAAAACCGGGACAAAACGCACCTGCGTGATAAAGGGGACGCAAGGGCGAAACGCAGGCAACCGCGGGCGCGGCGGCACTCAGCGGCGGGGCGGTGACAAGGGCCGCTGACAACGCAGGCACGGCGTTGACACGGCGCGGGCGCTGCGACACAGGGTCCACAGGGGCGGTGACTTCTGGCAGCGGGGGCGGTGACACTGCAGAGAGCGATTTCGCAGTTTCTCCTCGGCTCTTCACGTGATCAAATGACGTCTCTTCTATTCCAAAGCCACATACAAACATGTATATACACATACTAACATCAATAACCTTAGCATACATCTAATCCTAAGCTAGAAAGATTGAATCCAAGGGAAGGAAGAAGAAGAAGCAAGATTACGTACCACTCTTGTGGTCCTAGGCTGCAGGGAGAGACCATAAACCTCAAGAGATGGCCTCCAAGCTCAGCATAAACACAACCATCAACAACAGCAGCCACCATACACGATTCTCAAGCCAAACTCTTCCAAAACCAAGAACAAGATCAAAGAGAAACAAGGGAAGCAAGGGGGACGTGAAGGAAGCTGGAAAGGAAGTGAAGAAGAAGCCCTTGATTAGCCAAGGGAAAGAATAAGAGAAGGAAAGGGTAAAGCACGGGTCAAGGAGTCAACAATAACGGCTGCAGCTGCAGGAAACCGCAGGGGCGGACTTCATGGCCGCAGGGGCGGAAACACGGACGAGCCGCAGGGGCGGCCTCACTCACACGCAGGGGCGGCTAAGGCTCTTAAACAACCCCTTTGAACTTTTTCAAAAAAAGAAAAATTTTAAACTATTGATCTCTTTGATCGGACACACTCTATGAACCATAAAACGTATAGATAAAAAAGTTTCACGCTTTTTCAACTAAAGGAAACCACGTTTTCGGAGGTTTATCGGTTTTCGAAAATTCGTGAACTACCCTCTTTGAACTTTTTTAAAAAACGCCAATTTTTTTACTATTGATTTTTTGATCGGACACACTCTATACACCATTAAACGTGTACAAAATTTTTTTTTTCCGGTATTTCCACCCAAGGATACTGTAAGAGTCTTAGTCTTTGGGAACCGGTTTTGACCTTAGATGCCCCCGCGGGTCCGTGAGGCCGCCCCTGCGGCTCGTCTGTTCTTCCACCCCTGCGGCTAGGAAATTCCGCCCCTACGGTTTCCTGCGGCTGCAGCCGGCTTTGTTGACTCTTTGACTCGTGCTTTACTCTTCTTTTCCCTATCTTCTTCTTACCCTTCTGAGCAAGGGTTTCATCTCACTTCCTCTTACAGCTTCCCTTACGTCCTTCTTGCTTCCTTTTCGTTTCCTTGATCTTGTGTGTGAGTTTCCTTAAGTTTGTAAGAGAATTTCTTGTGTGGCTTTGCTGAGGTTGATATTGTGTATGGTTGTTGAGCTTGTGATGCCAGCTGAGAGTGTGTTTTGTTCTTCCCTTGGGTGATCACAGCAGTAGAGGTAAGCTCCTTGCTTCTCCTTCCTTTCTTTCTTTCTTGTTCTTCTTCCTTAGCTTAGGATTAGATGAATTGAATGTAGATTGATGTTGGAATGTGTATGTATATGTATGTGCTTGGTTTTGGATGAAAGAAGACGTGATTTGATCACGTGAAGAGCCGAAGAGGGATCGCGGGATCACTTTCTGCACCGTCGCCGCCCCCGCGCTTGGAAGCCGCCGCCCCTGCGGGAGCCGTGTCACAGCGCCTGCGCCGTGCCTGCGCGGTGCTTGCGTTGCCTGCGGCCACTGTCACCGCGCCTGCGGCTGAGCCTTGCCGCGTCTGCGGGTTGCCTTGCTCCTCCCCTGCGTCTCTCTTGTCACGCAGGTGCGTCTTGTCCCGGGTCTACATAGAGTTGGGTAGATCCTTTCCTTTCCTTTCCTAGTATGAGAGGGTTAGTAGCATGCTAGGTACGTGTATGAGGTTAGAATGATGATGAGTACGTTATCGTATATGCCGGTTATGGCTTTGAGGTTTATGAGTTAGGATACGATCCTTATGGATCCCTTAGGTCTAGGTGTGACCCCTGTGAAGCATATGAGTTGATATATTGTTATGCCTTGTTACTAGGAGTGTTTTCCTCCAGTTTGGAGTGGACTAGGTTGAGAGTTGATCGTAGTTGAGACTACTTCTGAGTTCGTGGTAATTCCATAGGACTTACTTAGCTACCATCCTTATATTGGATGTATGCTTGGGTGTTGTGTGTTATATGATTTATAGCATGCGTTATGATGAGTACCTACCTATGGTTTAGTGACAGCTCACAGTAGGACTGTGACAGCTTTGCCTTGTCATCCCACGAGGAGACAGGGAGGTTCTTTGCGGAGAGTTCAGATCTGGTATACGGGACGGGCACTGTCTCCACTCCCTTAGGGTACACGGGGAAGTGATCCCAGATGACCACTCCATCTGGCAGGTACCACCGAGAGGCGAGGGTTATATTCCTCGTGTCACATATATTCATATTGATATATATATATATATATATATACGCTTGAGTGACTGGACATTATTATGATAATTAACCGGGTAAATGTGTGATAGCATGATGAGGTGTTTATTATTCCTGACGTGTGATTGTGCTCTTGCATCTCTATATATATGTGTATGGTAAGCTAACGGTTTTATACCGTTTTGTAGATCCTTTGCAGGTTAGGAGAGCTGCAGAGTGATCCAGAGGGGTGATCCGCTGAGGGCTCCGTACACTGGGGCGTAATCGTGGGATATGGGATATTTATGATGTACGGATATATATTTTGATTTTGTACTCAACGGTTACTCTGTATTACCTTTTGATATGTATATATATATATATATATATATATATATATATATATATATATATATATATAAATCAGTTTTATGTTTTGTTTTAATCTATCTGTGCCTCGTTGTAAGATCCAGTGAACTTGTTGTCAGGCTAGGGTCAGGATCCATTGTGAGATCCCAGCCAAGTAGCACCTCGAGTCCTACGGATTCGGATTGTTACAGATACGACGTTTTCGGAGGTTTATCGATTTTCGAAATATTTCGTGTACTACCACCTTTGCACTTTTTCAAAAAACACAAAATTATATACTAATGATTTTTTGATTGGGCGCACTCTATAAACAATAAATGTGTACAAAAAAAGATTCATGCTTTTTCGACCAACAGACACGACGTTTTCGGAGGTTTTTCGATTTTCGAAGAAATTCGTGTGCTACCCGTTTTGAACATTTTCAAAAAACGCCAATGTTTAAACTATTGATTTTTTTTACCGGATACACTCTATAAATCATAAAACTTGTACAAAAAAATTAGCACGCTTTTTCGACCAAAGGATATGACGTTTTTGGATGTTTATCGATTTTTGAAGAAATTCGAGTACAACCCCCTTTGAACGTTTTCAAAAAACGACAAATTTTAAACTATTGATTTCATTGATCGGACACACTCTATGAACCATAAAACGTGTAAAAAAGAAGTTGCACACTTTTTCGACCAAAGGATACGACGTGTTTGGATGTTTATCGATTTTCGAAGAAATTTGTGTGCAACCCCCTTTGAACTTTTTCAAAAAACGAAAAGTTTTAAACTATTGATTTCTTTGATCGGACACTTTTAATGAACAATAAAACGTGTAACAAAATAAGTTTCAAACTTTTTCAACCAAAGGATACTACATTTTCGGATGTTTATCGGTTTTCGAAAGTTTCGTGAACTACCTTCTTAAACCTTTTTTAAAAAGCCAAATTTTAAGCTATTGATTTTTTTTGACCGGACACATTCTATACACCATAAACGTGTACAATTTTTTTAAAAACGTTTTTTCCACCAAAGGATACGACATTTTCGGAGGTTTATCTATTTTCGAAAGATTTCCTGTACTACCCCCTTTGAACTTTTTCAACAAACACCAAATTTTAGACTATTGATTTTTATATTGGGAACACTTTATAAAAAATGAAACGTGTACAAAAAAAGTTTCACGCTTTTTCTAGTTTTAAAGAATTTCTTGTACTACCTACCCCCTTTGAACTTTTTCAAAAAACGCCAATTTTGCAACTATTGATTTTTTTGTTCTAACACAATCTATAAGCCATAAAATGTGTACAAAAAAAGTTTCAAGCTCTTTCGACCAAAGGATACGACGTTTTCGGATGTTTAACGATTTTCGAAAAATTTCGTTTACTACCCCAATTTAACTTTTTCAAAAAACACCAATTTTTAAACTATTGATTTCTTTGATCGGACACACTCAATAAGCTATAAAACATTTACAAAAAATTTTCATGCTTTTTCGACCAAAAAATACGACATTTGTGGAAGTTTATCGATTTTCGAAGAATTTCGTGTACTACCCCCTTATAACTTTTACAAAAAACACCAAATTTTAAACTATTAATTTTTTTAATTGATCACACCCTATAATCCATAAAACGTGTACAAATAAAGTATCACACTTTTTCAACCAAAGGATACGGCGTTTTCAGAGATTTATTGGTTTTCAAAAATTTCGTGCACTACCCCCTTTGAACTTTTTCAAAAAACAATAAATTTTAAACTATTGCTTTTTTTTGATCGGACACACTCTATAAGCCGTAAAACGTGTACAAAAAAAGTTTCACGAAAAAAAAAAAAAAAAAAAAAAAAAAAAAAAAAAACTATGAAAAAAAAAAAAAAAAAAAAAAATTTTTCGATCAAAGGATACGTCGTTATAACGAAAAACGATAAAGCTAACAAAAAAAAATTTTCACTGCTCTTTTCGGACCAAAAGATACTGACGTTTTCGGATGAGTTTTCGGAGGTTTAACGATTTTCGAAAAATTTCATGTACTACCCCATTGAACTCTATCAAAAAACACCAAATTTTAGACTATTGATTTTTTTGATTGAGCACACTCTATAAACAATAAAACTTGTGCAAAAAAAGGTTCCCGCTTTTTCGATCAAAGGATACGTCGTTTTCGGAGGTTTATCGATTTTCGAAAAATTCGTGCACTAAAGCCTTTTGAACTTTTTCAAAAAACAATAAATTTTAAACTATTGATTTTTTTGATTAGACAAACTCTATAAGCCAAAACACGTGTAAAAAAAAAGTTTCACATTCTTTCGACCAAAGGATACGACGTTTTCGGAGGTTTAACGATTTTCGAAAAATTTCATGAACTACTAAAATCCCCTTTGAACGTTTTCAAAAAACACCAAATTTTAAACTAATGTTTTTTTTTCTCAGACACACTCTATAAGCCATAAAACGTGTACAAAAAAAGTTTTACGCTCTTTCGACCAAAGGATACGACGTTTTCGGAGGTTTAACGATTTTCAAAAAATTTCGTGTACCCTTTGAACTTTTTCACAAAACACCAAATTTTAAACTATTGATTTCTTTGATTGGACACACTCTATAAGCTATAAAACATTACAAAAAAAAGTTTCACGCTTTTTTAACCAAAGAATACGACATTTTCGGAAGTTTATCGATTTTCGAAAAATTTTGTGTACTACCACTTTGAACTTTTTCAAAAAATACCAAATTTTAAACTATTGATTTTTTTAATTGATCACACCCTATAATCCATAAAACGTGTACAAAAAAAGTATCACACTTTTTCAACCAAAGGATACGACGTTTTCGGAGATTTATCGATTTTCGAAGAATTTCGTGTATTTACCCTTTTGAACTTTTTCAAAAACCGCCAAATTTTAAACTATTGATTTTTTTTGATCAGACACACTCTATAAACAATAAAACCTGTACAATAAAAATTGCACGCTTTTTCGACAATAGGATACGATGTGTTTGGATGTTTATCGATTTTTGTAGAAATTCGTGTGTAACTCCGTTTGAACTTTTTCAAAAAACGAAAAGTTTTAAACCATTAATTACTTTGATCGGACACTCTCTATGAACCATAAAACGTGTACAAAAAAAGTTTCACACTTTTTCAACCAAAGGATACGACGTTTTCAAATGTTTATTGGTTTTCAAAAATTTCGTGAACTACCCCCTCTGAACTTTTTCAAAAAATAACAAATTTTAAACTATTGATTTTTTTGGTCGGACACACTCTATAAGCCATAAAACATGTACAAAAAAAGTTTCGCGCTCTTTTGACCAAAAGATATGACGTTTTCGGAGGTTTAACGATTTTCGAAAAATTTCATGTACTACCAACCCCCCTTTGAACTTTATCAAAAAACATAAAATGTTAGACTATTGATTTTTTTGATTAGGCACACTCTATAAACAATAAAACGTGTACAAAAAAAGTTTCACGCTTTTTCGCGGGTAAAGGTAAATTCATAAAAAAAAATAAGTATTCATAAACCATTTTGGTTTATGAATACGGGTAACAAGTTTGTGTACACGGTGCCCAGACATGAAGTGTAAGGCGTAAAACAAAGAAAACTCAAAATCCAAGATCTCAAGGCGGACATGCAAGTCCCCAAGTAGACCCAAATACACGTAATAAATTGATACATATTAATCATACACTCATAATCTGCTAGATCATACTCAAAAGGTCCATCCACCTTCGGCGAAGCCATCTGCAGATGGGAACCAAGAGAGCCAAGCGTGACTAGCTCCATCAAGATAAGACATCCCCCACCTTCGGCATGGCCATCAGCAGGAAAGAGGTCAGCTCTGGGAAGAGTGTCATCATCAGTCATGATATCTCTCATGTCAGCACTAAACATCACTGGCTTACACACCAACTCTAGAAGGGAATTTCTCATGGAGGAGTCTAAAAACATGCGATCTGATAAGCCGAACCAAAACGTCAATAAGAATCCTATTTCCGTTAAAAACCAAGGCATTCCTAAAATGCCATAAATAATAGACCGTAGATGAGAGGGCATAGATCCTCTACCTGCTCGTCCAGCCTCTTCCAATAGCCGAAAGTCTCAACCATTCAAGAGATGCTGCAATAGAAGTTAAGCTACATGACATGCCAAATCCATCACAGACCTGTTTCCAAACCTCTCTAGCATACGTGCATCCAAAAAACAAGTGGTCATGTGACTCACTAACACCTCTGCACCAGCTGCAAGTCGGATCAATGTCAAGAAAACACAGCCTATCTTTCGTGGAGAGGCGTCCAAGGATGCCCATCCAAATAATGAAGCAATGTTTCGGCGTATTCCCCGAATCCCAAACCAATCTGTGTAACACCCCAAATCCGTTGGACTCGAGGTGCTACTGGGTTAGGATCTCACAATGGATCCTGACCCTAGCTTGACAACAAGCTCACTGAATCTTACAACAAGGCACCAATAGATTAAAACAAAACATAAAACTGATATATATATACATATCAGAAGGATGATACAGAGTACTGCTGAGTACAAAGTCAAACAGAAATCCGTACAATAATAATAACCCAAAATCTCACGATAACGCCAAGTGTACGGAACCCTCAACAGATCACCCATCTGGATCACTCTGCAGCTCTCCTAAACTGCAAAGGATCTACAACACGGTATAAAACCGTTAGCTAACCATACACATATATAAGAAGATGCTAGAGCACAATCACATATCAATAATATTAACACTTCATCATGATATCACACATTTACCCGGTTTATTATCTTTAATAAGTCCAAACACTCAAGAGTATATAAATCGGTATATATAAATATACGTGACACGAGGAATATATATAACCCTCGCCTCTGCGTGCAATAGCTAGCTGGAGTGGTATCAGCGCACTTTCCTGTATACCATATGGAGTGGTAGGTGCCCTTCCCATATACCAGAACTAACTAGCTTACAGAGAACTTCCCAGACTCCACTACGGGATGAAAGGTAAGTTGTCACAACCACTACAATGGGCGGTCAATATAACATAGGTCGGTGACCATCATAATGCATGCTATAAAGCATATAACAAACACCACTCATGCAAACATCCAATATAAGGATGGCAGCTAAGTAAGTCCTGTGGACTTACCTCAATCTTAGAAGTCGTATCACTACGATCAGCTGTCACTCAGGTCCACTCCAAACTGGAGGACAACACGGCCGATACAAGGCATACATATATATATATATATATATATATATATATATATATATATATATATCAAACTCCTATCACACACAAAAGGGGTCATACCTAGACCCAAGGGATCCATAAGGATCATATCCAACTAGTAACCTCAAGGCCGTAACCGGCATATCTATATAATACTCATCAACATCCGATACCTAGCATGGTACTAAGTCCCTCATACTAGGAAAGGAAAGGGGCTACCCAACTATGGGTAGTCCCGGGACAAGACGCACCTGCGTGATCAAGGGACGCAGGAGCGGTGTAGACAACCCGCTGGTGCGGCAGGGATCAGCCGCAGGCGCGGTGACACGGGACGCAGGCAAGGCGCTGGCGCTGGCGCGGGCGCTGCGGCACCGCTTCTAGGCGCGGGGGCGGCGTCTGTGCAGAACGTGAACCCGCGACTTCTCTTCGGCTCTTCACGTGATCAAATCACGTCTTCTCTCATCCAAAACCATACATATACATACACATTCCAACATTAACCAATGTTCAAATCATCTAATCCTAAGCTAAAGAGATGGAATCAAAGAAGAAGAGAAGGAGAAGAAGCAAGGAACTCACCACACCTGTGGTCCTAGGCTGCAGGGAGAGGTCACACACATCAGTAGCTGGCTTCCAAGCTCAGCATACACACATCCATCATCAACAACAACCACAAAACACAACTCTCAAGCAAAACTCCAAGGAGAAACAAGAACAGATCAAAAGAAGGGATGAAGAAGCAAGAAGGACGTAAGAAGGGCTGGAGAAGTGAGGAAGGTAACCCTTGCTCAGCAAGCAAAGGAAAGAAGTAAGCAAAGGGTAAAACACTAGTCAAAGGAGTCAACAAAACCGGCTGCAGCCGCCGGAAACCGCAGGGGCGGTTCCCTGAGCCGCAGGGGCGGCAATCATGCCCGCGGGTGCAGAAAGGTCAATCTCGGCCAAAGCCAATCTCGGCTAAGGACCAAAGCTCCGTCAGAAAGAAAAGGGCTCTCACAATCTATACCAGTCCACAATATGTCCATTCTCTCTAAATATATCATATGCTCGAGTCACCAAGAACTTCTCTCCATGGCACAAGGATACGATGCTTCCGGAGGTTTATCGATTTTCGAAGAAATTCGTGCACTAACCCCTTTGAACTTTTTCAAAAAACAATAAATTTCAAACTATTGTTTTTTTGATCGGACAAACTCTATAAATCATAAAACGCATACAAAAAAAGTTTCACGCTCTTTCGACCAAAGGATACGACGTTTTCGGAGGTTTAACGATTTTCGAAAGATTTCGTGTACTACCCCCTTTGAACTTTTTTAAAAAACACCAAATTTTAAACTATTGATTTCTTTGATCAAACACACTCTATAAGCTATAAAACATGTACAAAAAAAGTTTCACACTTTTTCAACCAACGAATACGACGTTTTCGGAAGTGTATCGATTTTCGAAGAATTTCGTGTACTACCCCTTTAAACTTTTTCAAAAAATGCCACATTCTAAACTATTGATTTTTTTAATCCATCACACTTTATAAACCATAAAACGTGTACAAAAAAGTAACACACTTTTTCAACGAAAGGATACGACGTCTTCGGAGATTTATCGATTTTCGAAGAATTTCGTGTATTTCCTCCTTTGAACTTTTTCAAAAAGCGCCAAATTTTAAACTATTGATTTTTTTGATCGGACACACTCTATAAACCATAAAACGTGTACAAAAAAAGTTGCACGCTTTTTCGACAAAAGGATAGGACGTATTTGGATGTTTATCGATTTTTGAAGAAGTTCGTGTGCAACCCCCTTTGAACTTTTTCAAAAATAGAAAAGTTTTAAACTATTGATTTCTTTGATCGTGTAACGCCCCAAAATGGGACAGGCGTCACAACGTCAGGAGCCCCGGACAAGGACTCCCTCAGGCTAAATGAATAAGACATATCTGAATAAAATGTAAACCATGAGCGGCCTTGACTTGCGAAAAGATAGAATTCCCAAAGACGTTCCGAAACTTCAACCACAAACGGGTCAAGACCCACAAAGTATATAACGTAATAACCAACGATCCGAACTTAAAGACAATCCGACCCAAAGGACGGAAAACAAGTTTAGGAACAAGTCCTAACGAAGATGACCATCCCACAAAACCGACACAACTCTTACTAGGGTTCTTGACCTCCATGCTCCTGAACTGTTCCTGGACATGATCATGTCAAAGACATAACCAACCCCACCGTGGTGGGGTTAGTCTTCCACATAGACTAAGCAAATACATAAGCAGTGTACATATATGATCAAGACATGAGCATAAGCATGTATAAAATCACAAGACCATTTTGTAAATACTCAAAAGAGTTAAATAACGTCATGCTTGAAACTATAATTAATACTCAAAATAAATCTAAATCAATCATGCCTCAAATACTTAAGATCATCTTTAAACGTTTCGAATCAAGGTCATCACAAATAACTCATAATCATCTTCAAGGAATTTCATAATACTCACAATTGTTTTAAAACCATCAAAGACTCAATATACTCATAATTCCAATCGACATCATCTTAATTAATGTAACACCCCGAATTCTGGGAACTCGGAACGTTACTGACTAGGACCTCACAGTGGGTCCCGGCCTTAGGTTGACGTCAATAACGTCGGATCTTGCAACAAGGCACAAATATTTTAAATACAAATTCTTTCAAGAACGTAAATAACTCAACATATTCTAGACCCGTACATCAGCCAACAGTTAATAAACCACTCTACTATAATAAAATAAATCAACTAGAATTATGTAACCCTATACCCAAACTCCTAGTACGGAAACCCGGCTGGCCACTCCACTCCTGATCTCTCGGTAATGATCTAACCTGCAATATCTAACAACGCGGTATAAACCGTTAGCTACAATTCTAATACTAAAATGTCACTAGAGCACAAACACACACAAGGGCATATACAATAAATCACTCAGCATGCACACACAAATCCCGGTTTATTATCTTTTCATTACGTGACTTAATCCATTCTATTTTCCATCTTATCTTGTAACACAAGAGTCTCCCGACTCCTGCCCCCGTCTCCTGCCCTCGTCCCCGTAAACCAGTAGGGCTGGTGTATGCACCTCTTCCCGTATACATACTGGGCTGGTCGTGGGGCAATCCCCCGGCACCATCCGCCCGGACAGACGGTTACGGCACGTTATCATACACTTGTGCCTTACTTAACAAAATACAGCATAGTGATCTAATCCGTTCGTTTTATTTCACAAGAATATAATACACACCACTCTAATGCACACTTAGTATAAAAACGGTAACTAAGTGAGTCCTACGAACTCACATGATCAGTACTGGTCTCCACGTCTCGCAATCTCGCCAGTCAGAGATCCGATTATCCTGATCAATAATTCATCCCCTCTTAGATCCATTTCAATCATTAATACAACTCGACTTATCGTTCTAATAATTAGGTATGACATCTAACATCACTACTGTAACACCCCAAATCCGTAGGACTCGCGGTGCTACTAGGCTAGGATGTCACAATGGATCCTGACCCTAGCCTGACAACAAGTTCACTGAATCTTACAACAAGGCACAGATAGATTAAATCAAAACATAAAACTGATGTATATATATATATACATGTCAAAAGGTAATACAAAGTACTGTTGAGTACAAAGTCAAAACAGAAATCCATACAACATAAATAACCCAAATCCCACGATATCGCCCCAATGTACGGAGCCCTCAGCAGATCACCCCTCTGGATAACTCTGCAGCTCTCCTAACCTGCAAAGGATCTACAACACGGTATAAAACCGTTAGCTAACCATACACATATATAAGAAGATGCTAGAGAACAAACACACATCAGAAATTATAACATATCAACATGCTTTCACACATTTACCCGGTTATTACCTTAATAACGTCCAGTCACTCAAGCGTATAAATATATATCAATTTGAATATATGTGACACGATGAATATAACCCTCGCCTCTCGGGAATAGTGCCAGCAAGAGTGGGGATCCGGTCCCACCTCCCGTGTACCCTATGGGAGTGGTGTAGGTGGCCGGCCCACTGAGCCAGACTGGCCTGCCCGTAGAGAACTTCCAGACTCCCAGCGGGATGAAAGGACAAGTTGTCATGACCCTACAATGGGCAGTCACTATACCATAGGTAGGTAATCATCACAACTCATACTATCAATCATATAACACATATACCACTCATGCACACATCCAATATATGTGATAACATGAATTATCGACCTAGTTTAGTAGAGCATTTAGTTAGTTTTTCCTTTTCCGCATGCATGTTTTAGCCTTAGTTTGTGTTCTTTATACTTGTTTAGTGCAACTTTGCGAGTATAGATGTCTACACACGCTTTTGGTGTCCTTGTAGGTATTTTGGCGTGTTTTGGAGCTAAAACGATGCATTTGAGGACCAAACCTCGGAATGGACGCTTTGGAGCGATCATGCAGACACGGGAAAAGAGGAAAAGACGAGCCATGAGCAAACAAGAAGGAATGCACGAGATCAGAGCAATCTCGGTCGAGATCCACATGATCTCGGCCGAGTTCCCAGATATATCGGCCGAGATCCGAGCCATCTTGGCCGAGATTCCATTCCAGAAGTTTCTGTCAACGAATCTCGGTCTCCATCTTGGTCCCAATCTCGACCGAGATTTGTGCCATCTCGGGCGAGATTTCTGAGACTTGACCGAGATCACCGACCGAGATTTCCCTCATGCTGAAACACGAAGCCAATCTCGGTCCCGACATTCCAAACTATCGGTCGACGACCGAGATTTCCGACCGAGATTTCTGTGCGCCAAAATATTTTGTTCTTTTTGGATCAGTTTTGGCCCGGCCCGTTCTGTGGAAGATTGTTGGGTATAAAAGGGAAGCTCTAAATAATTTCCAGGGTTCCGCTTCATTTTATTCTAAGGCTTCTATTGGAGAGTGCCGCTTTCTCCTTCTTCTTCTCCCTTGCTCTACACCATTGTCACCATTGTTGAACTACATTGAGTTTTTAGGAAAGATTCAGGCTTTTAGATTTAATTCAATTCAGATACGCTTCGCGATATTGGGAATTTGTCATTTTGCTAGTTTCATCTTAATAAAACTGAGTACTTTCTTTATTCTCTCTTTTAGGTCTCATTTTATGAATTCTTCAATTAAATTGAGTATTGCTCTTGATATGTTGATTGTTGGCTAGAACCATTGTGGTTCTAAGGTGAATAGGGATTTATTTATACCTGGACTATGATGGAATATTGTTTAATGCTTGGTTTGTATAGCTTTGAAATCGTAGTGGTTAGTTAGGACTTGAACCTAGTTAGAATCCTTCTAGCTAGTAACCTAAGTTGGAGTTGAGACTTACCCGGTAAAACCCCTTCTTAGATACCTTAGAGATTGACCATAGGTAATAGAGGTGAAAACTCTATTGGGTTGAGTGTGCTTAGATTCCTTCCTAAGTAGGGTAATACCTGAGACTTACCCGGTAATGGTTTACCTTTCCCTTAGTTTGGAATCTGGTTTGTTTAGAATTTCGTACCTCTCTACCTTCAGACTTACCCGGTAATAGCTGGTTGGTTTGGAACTAGATAGTCTTGAGACTTACCCGGTAATAGGCTGTCAGCCTAGAAACGTTCTTCCCTAAATCTTGTTAACCATAGACCCTTTGAGAGATGTCTTGAGTCCATGCGTATAAATAATGACCTTGAATCCTTGGAATCCGCGTTCTCTTTTATTGATATACCTTTCGTTCGTTTGTTTACTTAGTTTTCAATCAAATTTGATATTTGATTGTGAACTCTACAAAATCCATTAAAACCTTTTTGATCTTTCTTCCCCTCTTTTCCAACCTCTTTCTTTTACTTTGATTTACTCTATTTTAGATCACATTTATAATTCAGACACTTGGTCCCTGAGATCTACCTTGGAATACTTATCCTTACTGTAATTGACCCATACACTGTGGGTTCGCTACAATTTGGGTGTTTATTTCTTGTTTTATAAATTTAAAGCATACCGTGGTTTTTACTAACCTGTGAGCTTTTATCATTATTGATAAAAGTTTATTGGGGTGTTAAAATAGCAAACAAGTTTTTGGCGTCGTTGCCGGGGACTAAGTTATTTGATGTGTTTTGTGATTTCTTATAGTGTAAGTCTTTCTTTTACTTTTGATCTCGCTTTTGGTTTTGTTTTTGGAATTTTCAGGACTTTAGGTATCTTTCACAGTGTATGCGAAGAACTCGGGGTTCGAAAGAACTAGTTCCGTACGATCCCGAACCTGAAAGAACACTGTGAGAGAGACTAAGAGCCCGGAAAGCTTCTAAAATGGCCGAAAACAAAGATTACGAAGCTGAACTTAGAGATGCTTTAGAGCAACTAGAAGCTGAGAGACGAACTGCTAAAGAAAGAGAGAAAACTACTGAGAGGAAAATGGCTGCACTGATAATTCAAATGGAAGAGATAGCCAGAGCCGTAGACCAAGGGCAAAACGCAGCTCCCGCTCCAGCTCCAGTGCAACAAGTAATTCCATCACCACAATTAGCTCCAATTCTCCTCAAGTTGTAGCTCCTCCGCAAGCTCCACGTCCCGCTTCTCTTAGACATGACCTTTACCAGCCTTTTGTGGAAGTTCCACAAACATCCAGAGAATGGATCCTGCCCAAAGAGTTAACCATCCTGGAGTTAACTTTGGAGATCCCGCAACCCACGAGCATGAGATGCGACCTCAGGTAATACAAATGATCCGCCAGAATCAGTTTGGAGGGACAGAGACGGAATCTCCTCATCAACACATGAACAACTACGAGACACTAATGGATGCGGTAAGTCCAGCCCGTATGGAAGGTAACAATCATAAGCTAAGAGGTTTTTCTTTTTCTCTTAAGGATAAAGCTCTAGCTTGGTATCAATCAATACCACACGGGCGGATTAACACATGGGAGGAGTTGAATCTGAATTTCTCACAAAAATTTTCCCACCCTGCAAGACTACTGAATTAAGAGGGAAGATAAATGCCTTTGTAATGAAAGATAAGGAGAGTTTGTATAAGTCTTGGGAAAGATTTAAAGATATTTTGCTATATTGGCCTCATCATGGAATTCCTAAGATAGAGTTGCTAGAAATTTACTTCAAAGGACTTGACGAGGACACCCAATTCAAGCTATAATCTCTCTCTGGAGGTACCTTTATGGAAAAACCGGTGGATGAAGCTTGGGACTTTATTGAGAAGCAAGCTTTGGTGATTGAAAAGTATTCTCATAGGAAAGTTGAAGAGAGAAAGACTAGACCCGGAGTATATGAGATAAATGAAAGTACTCTTAATAATTCAAGGTTAGATGCTTTACAAGTTGAACTTAAATCTTTGAAAGAATTAATTGCATCTAACTTGAAAGCTTAGCAAGCTGAAGTGCAAGTAGCATCCAAGGAAGAGGATGCAAATTACATGGGTAGAGGTTATAATAACAAAGAGGTTATAATAACAATTATAATAGAAATAATCAGGGAAACAACTACAAGCCTAACCATAATTATCCTGGTTTTTCTTATTCTAATCCTGAGGGTGCTTTGAACCCTCAAGCTTCTTCTAGCAATGCAGGTCAGCCGTCTAAGCCAGCTGAACCCGCTCAACCGAAGGATAGAGTTGAAGCAATGTTTGAGTAATTGATGGCTAGGATGGGAAATCTAGAGAGCACGGTCACTAGTGTAACCAAAGCCCAAAAGGTTTTGGAAACTCAAGTGTTCAAGAAGGCCGAAGACGCCCAAAGAGATCCAGGAAGACTTCCTGAAAAGACTGAAAATAATCCCAAAGGGCAAGTCATGACAATCACTA
Organism: Fagopyrum tataricum; assembly: GCA_002319775.1. Lineage (NCBI taxonomy): Eukaryota > Viridiplantae > Streptophyta > Magnoliopsida > Caryophyllales > Polygonaceae > Fagopyrum > Fagopyrum tataricum. The sequence continues at coordinate 43,013,720 of CM008286.1, read as the reverse complement.
CAAGAAGTGGATTACAGACAAATGATCCACAACCAAAGGTCTTGGATAAAGGAAAGCAACCAATGGAAGAGGAGCCTAAGGAAAAAGAGAATGTTTACATCCCTCCTCCTCCATACAAGCCACCACTTCCATTTCCTAAATCCCGTGCTAGAGCTCAATTTGACAAGCACTTTGGTAAGTTCCTAGATCTTTTAAATAAATTGCATATTAACATCCCTTTTGTTGATGCTATTCTAGGGATGCCTACCTATGGGAAGTTCTTGAAAGAAATCCTCTCCAACAAGAGAAAGCTAGAAGAATATGGAGAAGTTAGAATGACCCGGAGATCTACAGACCTCATCCAGAGGAGTGGAAAGATGCCACCAAAATTGAGTGATCCCGGATCTTTTTGTGTCCCAATCAAGGTTGGAGATGGAACGTACAAGGCGCTATGCGATCTAGGAGCTAATGTGAGCATTATTCCACTCGTTTTATGCAGGAAGGTGTGGAAAGATGCACCAAAATTGAGTGATCCCGGATCTTTTTGTGTCCAATCAAGGTTTGGAGATGGAACGTACAAGGCGCTATGCGATCTAGGAGCTAGTGTGAGCATTATTCCACTCGTTTATGCAGGAAGGTTGGACTTGGAGAACCAAAGCCGGTGAAGATGACTCTTTGCATGGCAGACAGGACTACCACAACGTCCTGTGGGAATCATTGAGGATGTTCCAATCCAACTAGAGAAGTTCTTTATCCCTATTGACTTTGTTGTTCTTGATATTCCTGCAGATTGTCCCGTTCCTATTATTTTAGGGAGACCTTTTCTTGCTACATCCGGATGTTTAGTTGATTGTAGGGTGCCACTCTTTTTAGAATTGATGAGGAAGTTGTACAATTTAAGCTCCCTCCTTTGATTAAGGGACCCATGTTTGAAGAAGATATGTACAACATCCTAGAGGATGATGAAGATGATTTTGAGATTATAAATTCAATTCTATGTTCTGACCATCTTGAGCAGGTTTTGACCATGAGCATCATGACAGCAGAACCAAAAGATGAACTATTGAAGAAGTCCGATCTTTGAGTCTACTCCCATCAACGAGGAATCAAGATTCGAAGAATTGAGGAGGCAGGAGAGCATCTCGGCCGAGATCAACAGAACGTTTGGACCTCCGAAGCTTGAAAATCTCGGCCGAGACCAAAAATCTCGGCCGAGATCCGACAATCTCGGAGATGACCGAGATCCTTCAACAGAAACTTCGGATTTCGATGATCAAACCATCTGACGAAATATCTCGGCCGATTCACCCCGATATCTCGGCCGAGATCACCAATCTCGGGCCGAGATCACTATCTCCACGAGATGAGTTATCCGAGATTTCCGAAGAAGAACCGGAGCCTCCTAAGGTCGAAATGAAGCCTCTTCCAACACACTTAAGGTACGCCTTCCTTGGTTCTAACTCATCTTATCCCGTCATTGTTAGTGCTAGCTTGAATGAACTTGAGCTTGAGAAATTATTGAAAGAGCTTAGGATGCATAGAAAAGCTTTAGGCTACACCATAGATGACCTCATAGGGATTAATCCTTCTATGTGCATGCATAGGATCATGTTAGATGATGGACATAGACCTTCTATTGAACCTCAAAGGAGATTGAATCCTAACATGAAAGAAGTAGTCAAGAAGGAGATCCTTAAGTTGCTTGATGCGGGAATTATATTCCCTATCTCGGATAGTAAATGGGTTAGCCCGGTGCATGTTGTACCGAAGAAAGGTGGGATGACTGTCATAACCAATGAGAAGAATGAGTTGATCCCGACTAGGACCGTGACAGGATGGAGGATGTGCATTGATTATAGAAAGTTGAATCATGCTACTAGGAAAGATCACTTCCCTTTGCCCTTCATTGACCAAATGTTAGAAAGGTTAGCCCAACACTCCTACTTTTGCTACCTAGATGGTTATAGTGGTTTTTTCCAGATCCCCATCCATCCAGATGACCAAGAGAAAACCACTTTTACTTGTCCTTGGGGTACCTTTGCTTATAGGAGAATGCCTTTCGGTTTATGCAATGCTCCTGCTACTTTCCAAAGATGCATGATGTCTATTTTTTCTGAATATATTGAAAACATCATGGAAGTCTTTATGGATGACTTTTCTGTCTATGGATCCTCTTTTGATGATTGTTTGGCTAACCTGTCTTTAGTCTTACAAAGATGTGAGGATTGCAATCTTGTTCTCAATTGGGAAAAATGTCATTTCATGGTTAAGGAAGGTATTGTGTTAGGTCATTTGATATCTAACCGTGGAATTGAGGTTGATAAGGCCAAGATTGAGACTATTGAGAAGCTACCTCCTCCATCATCAGTCAAAGGGGTAAGGAGTTTTCTAGGACATGCCGGTTTTTACCGAAGATTTATAAAAGATTTCTCTAAAATTGCTAAACCTTTGACTAACCTACTAATCAAGGATGTTCAGTTTGTTTTCTCGAAGGAATGCCTTGATGCTTTTTATAGGTTGAAGGAAGCTCTCATCACCGCTCCAATCATGCAACCCCCGATTGGTCTCTTCCATTCGAGGTGATGTGTGATGCAAGCAACTTCGCAGTGGGAGCGGTGCTAGGACAGAAGAAGGAAGGACTTACTCATGCTATCTACTATGCTAGCAAGACGCTTGATGGAGCCCAGCTGAATTATGCAACTACTGAAAAGGAGCTCCTAGCCGTCGTCTACGCATTTGAGAAGTTCCGTTCCTATCTTGTAGGAGCTAAGGTGATTGTGTACACGGATCATGCTGCGATTCGGTACCTTCTCACCAAGAAGGATGCAAAGCCACGTCTTATCCGATGGATCCTTCTCTTCAAGAATTTGATCTAGAGATTAGAGATAAGAAGGGGTCCGAAAACTCAGTAGCTGATCATCTTAGCAGGTTACCTCCAGAACTTATGGAAGGGGACGACATCCCTATTGACGATGCATTTCCGGACGAACATCTCCACATGATGGAGAAATATATTCTCCAAATTTCAGGTGATAAGGAACCTTGGTTTGCTGACATAGTTAATTATCTAGTTTGTGGTGAAATTCCTCCAGGTTTATCTCCTTTCCAACGGAAGAAATTCTACAAGGATGTGAGGCATTACTATTGGAATGAACCACTACTATTCAAGAGAGGACCCGAGGGGATCCTTAGGATGCGTCCCAGACGACGAGATTGAGAGTGTCATCCGACATTGTCATTCATTGCCCTGTGGAGGACATGCTAGCGCCCACAAGACTAGTGCCAAGGTATTACAATCTGGATTCTTTTGGCCTAATCTTTTCAAAGATGTGCAGGTATTCGTCACTGCTTGTGATTCATGCCAAAGGACGGGCAACATATCAAGGAGGAATGAGATGCCTTTGAACAACATCCAAGAAGTTGAGATTTTTTGATGTATGGGGTGTTGACTTCATGGGACCTTTCCCATCTTCATGCGGGAATCTTTACATTCTTTTAGCGGTTGACTATGTATCTAGATGGGTTGAAGCTATAGCTTCACCCACAAATGACGCTAAAGTTGTGATTAAATTTTTCAACCGGACTATCTTTCCTAGATTTGGCACACCACGTGTCATTATTAGTGATGGAGGAAAACATTTCACAGCCAGAAACTTTGAAGCACTTTTTCCAAGTATGGGGTAACTCACAAGGTTGCAACCCCATATCATCCCCAGACTAGTGGCCAAGTGGAAATCTCGAATAGAGAAATCAAGGGGATCCTAGAGAAGACAGTGTCTCGCTCAAGGAAAGATTGGGCAATGAAGCTTGATGATGCACTCTGGGCATATAGGACAGCATACAAGACTCCCATAGGTACTACTCCTTATCAACTTGTTTATGGGAAATCCTGTCATTTGCCTGTAGAGTTGGAGCATAGAGCGTATTGGGCCGTGAAATGGCTAAATTTTGACATAAAAGAAGCCGGAGAAAAGAGGTTGCTGGACATCAACGAGCTGGAGGAGATCCGGATGAACGCATATGAGAATGCACGGATCTACAAGGAAAGAACAAAGAAGTGGCATGACAAGCACATATTGCCAAAGAACTTCAAAGAAGGTGATCTTGTTCTTCTCTTTAATTCTAGGCTCCGACTTTTTCCAGGAAAGTTAAAGTCACGATGGACGGGACCTTATGTTGTGAAGAAGATTTTCCCCACGGGAGCTGTCGAAGTATGGGGTGAAAACTCCGGTATTTTTAAAGTGAATGGACATAGGTTGAAGAGGTATACACCGGAACTTCCGGTGGAAAAACTCTCACCTATCCATCTCACTTGACGCTTTAAAGGAGTTAGGTCCGGCTAGAGACCTTAAACCAAGCGCTTCTCGGAGGCAACCCGAGGTAAGAGTCTTTTGTCTTTTTGTTTTTACTTTTTTTTTTTGCGTTTTTTTTTGCGCGTTTTTGTGTTTCTTTGCAGGACCTAGGTGTCATGGTGAAAAGAAATACGGAAGCAGCACTCGGAACGAGTTTAAGGCGAGGAAATTGCTAAGAAAGACGAGAAACGAAAAGTCGAGGAAGAAAACAGCCATACCAAGAAATCTCGGTCGAACTGCCCAGAAATCTCGGCCGAGATCCAGCTCAAGCAGGCCGAGATGTCATATCAGAAACCGATCTCTCAAAATCGGAAAATAGAGACCGAGATCGAGTTTTCCAAAAAAAAAAAAAATCGGAAAAAGGGAAAATCTCGGTCGGACCGAGATCGACCGAGATCGGCAACAGAAACTCTGTTTTCTCTTCTTTTACTTCTTCTCTTCCTCCATAGCCTCCAAGGAAAAATCCTACCCAATTTTTCCTAAATCCTCAATACTTCATCAAATCTTCTCATTCTTCCACAATCTCTCCCAAATTCAATTCTAAACTCTATTCCATCACCAATTTCACTCAATCCTCACCAAATCTCCTCTCCAACACAAAACCTAACCAAAAATTTCAATCCTAAAACCCCACAAATACACCATTCCACTCAAAATTCTTCACAAAAACGTCTTAGACTCATCAACCAAGCAAGGATCCGTCAAAAATCCGACGAAAAAACCCGATCCCGGCTTACCAAAATCTCGGTCGAACCCCAGAAATCTCGGCCGAGATCCTTGCTTTGCCGACCGAGATTTGCTTCTGCTGAGTTTATTTGTTGGCTAAGGATGAAACGTTTGAAGAGATCTTTGTCAAAGGTACCGGGACTAGGAAATCGCAAGCAGGCCACCGGAGCCGTCGGAACCGAGCTATACCCCGGACATTCCGGATTCTTGTAAGTCTAAGTACGCTCGACTTATTCGCTTGACATCTAGCTCCTAAATATTTGAACCTTACAGAAATTGAGAATTAGGAATAGGTGATGACATAAGAATGATTAGTGAAACTTGTGGTTGGCATTGTTTGCATGGAAGCCGAACTCCAGATTATCGGGTTTTAACTGTTGAATTTTTGAGTACGCTTTCCCTTGATGAGAAAATGGTGAAAGACGTGTGAAATTCCGGGTGATGAACAAGGATTATGAGATGTCTAAAACTGCTTTTGGAGATTTGTTTGATTTCCCTAGGGTTGATGAATACACATTTGATAGAGATTTTGATCAGCGAGCATTTTGTATGAAATTGCCAAGCCAATGGGGCCTGGAAGTGAATGGAAGGCAGGGAAGTCCTCGACAAGTTTATTCTGAACTTGTCTTTCCGTGTAGCTCATAGGATTATGAGCGAGATCATGCTACCGAGGAAAGAGACAATGCACCTCATACTTGTAGGTGAACTTTTTCCTTATGGTGTATTACGCAGGGACGTGCTCCGGACTCTGCTACTCTTATGCTTGATTCCTTAAAAAGGTTTCCAATAAGAGGTTTTATTTTGTGTGGGTGGGTTGGTTACCCACGTTGCTCGTAGTTGGTCATGATTTTTCTGACATTAACATGGGTGAAACTTGGCAGCCAGTAGCTATTACCAGAAAACATCTAGCTAACCGCATCTTTTGATACCCGAGGGAAGGGAATTTATAGTTGCTATGCCTTGGGATGAGCAGCGCGGTTACTATGGAAGAGTACACGATTAGGGACCAGAGATGTTGGAGAGAGGTCTTAGAGACTTTAGAGGATGCGAGCTCTGATGATGGTGATATAGGGGAGCCGAGGATGAGGATGCTGCTTGGGATGATGAGGACTTAGAGCCTGCCACTGAGGCAGGTAATTCTGACACTGATATGGGTGATGCAGGTACACCACCTAGGATGTCTACCGCAGGAGCATCATCATCACATGCTCCTAGCCCGAGGATGAGGATATTGCTTGGGATGATGAGGACTTAGAGCCTGCCACTGAGGCAGGTAATTCTGACACTGATATGGGTGATGCAGGTACACCACCTAGATTGTCCACCGCAAGAGCATCATCATCACATACTCCTAGGCCCAGCCGCAGGAGGCCGTACACTATGGTCCAGCTCGCAGCAGATATGCATGAGATGAAAATGAGTTAGAGGGACTTTTACAAGAGAGTTGAAGACAGATGGGCTGCACAAGATTTGAGGATGACCCAGCAGGATCAGAGGATTGCTGAGCAGGATAGGCGCTATTTTGTCTCGGAGGGGATGTACGGAGACTTATACCGTCATACGTTTTGGCATTTCTATGACCCAAACAACCTCCACTACCCACGTGATCCACCTCCTTCTCCTCCATACGAGTAGAAACACCGGATGCCTTCTTCATTTTTACATTGTGAGTATTGTTTTTACTTCATATTTATTATTCATATTGGGGACAATGTGAATTTTAAGTATGGGGTAGGATGCTTGCAATATCTTTTAGCATGTTTCTTTTTATATATATTGCATTGAACAATTTCATATTCTTGTCACACGTTTCTTTTATATGTACTGCATTTTTATATGAAAATCCAAAAAAAAAAATTAGAAAATTTTAAAAAATTGTTCTTCTAGGATAGATGTGACCTTAATGAGGATATTGTGTATGTTTATTTGGCTATTGATGTTTATTTTGAGCTTTAATTGAATTAATGGCAATTATGGGATTTGAATCCCTTGTTTGTAATCTATATGATTTATTTGGATTACCTTGTCTATTGGGATTGATCTTGAAAAGTTGAAGCTATATGAAAAGTTCTTTTACTTTGCACAAGAATGATTTAGGCAATTCAAATTCTTCTTCTTCTCTATCTTTACCATTTTCAGCACCTCAAACATAAAATTTATTTGCCCTTTATGACCCATCCGGGAATTAGGAAAGTGAAGTTTGAAGGTGTGTGCTTAATTGTGAAAAGTGATTTATGTGCATTATGTGAAGAAGTTGATTGATTTGTGAGATGTGATTTGCAAGCAAGAGCTTTTTATAGGTTTTGTTGGCTATGAAGATGAGTAACTCGGCACCATTCACATAATCGGGTGTTTGTGTCTTGCCAAAGTCGGATTGGTTTTAAAAACATTACCTAGAGTTTATTTGGTATGTGCACTTTGGTGTGAGGTACGTGAAGGAAACTGAACACCGAGGTTTCGGCTATTGTGCACCTATGCCTTTCACTCAAGAGAAAAACAGGAAAAAAAAAAGAAAAAAGAAAAAAATGCATGAAGAGAAGGGATGGATGTTGAGAAAAGAAAGAAAAGAAAAAATATGTTGTGTTGTCCTCTTTCCCGGATTTCCACCACATTACCTATACACATCCTACCTATATCACATTTCTTGGCCTTTTCTTTTGTTAAGTCCTATTGATCTTTGCATACATGTAATTGACTTCATGGCCTAAACTTGGATTTTTCATAAATCTTAGACATTGGTAGTTTAAATAATGATTTTGGATTCCTTGCAAGGTGTGATTATCCTACATGTTGCCTGTCTTACTTGACCTTAATCGATTTATGTCTTTAGCCTTGTGACTACACTCTGAAAGTGATCGTGAATAGAAGCACTACAAAAAGAGTTTTTGTTTTCGTTTAGCATAGATGATTCATGCTATCTTGCCTTGAATTTATTATTTGCTTGGGGACAAGCAAAGATAAGTATGGGGTATTTTGATAACATGAATTATCGACCTAGTTTAGTAGAGCATTTAGTTAGTTTTTCCTTTTCCGCATGCATGTTTTAGCCTTAGTTTGGTTTCTTTATACTTGTTTAGTGCAAGTTTGCGAGTATAGATGTCTACACACGTTTTTGGTGTCCTTGTAGGTATTTTGGCGTGTTTTGGAGCTAAAACGATGCATTTGAGGACCAAGCCTCGGAATGGACGCTTTGGAGCGATCACGCAGGCACGAGAAAGGAGGAAAAGACGAGCCACAAGCAAACAAGAAGGAATGCACGAGATTAGAGCAATCTCGGTCGAGATCCACATGATCTCGGCCGAGTTCCCAGATATCTCGGCCGAGATCCGAGCCATCTTGGCCGAGATTCCATTCCAGAAGTTTTTGTCGGCGAATCTCGGTCTCCATCTCGGTCCCAATCTCGACCAAGATTTGTGCCATCTCGGGCGAGATTTCTGAGACTTGACCGAGATCACCGACCGAGATTTCCCTCATGCTGAAACACGAAGCCAATCGGTTCCCCTTAATGCCAAAACGCCTAACACCTCGTGTTGGGGACACTCTCAGCCACACATGGGCTCCAACTCTGAACTCTAGAGGTCTACGCCTCCTATCAGCATATGACTTCTGACGGCTCTGCGCAGTCAGCATCCGTTCTGTAATCAGTGCTACTCGAGCCACATCATCCTGAATCTGATCAGGTGTCAAACCACTAACCGTACTAGGCTCATCCAAACATAACGGAGTACGGCATCTCTGTCCATACAGTGCCTCAAATGGGGCCATCCCAAGAGATGCATGCCAGCTGTTGTTGTATGAGAACTCAACAAGTTGGAGATGATCCATCCACACTTGTCCCCAGTCCAACACACAAGATCGCATCATATCCTCCAGGGTCTTAATGGTCCTCTCTGACTGACCATCTGTCTGAGGATGAAACGCAGTAGTAAAGTGCAAACTCGTCCCCAAAGCAGTCTGAATCTACTACCAGAATCTCGAGGTAAATCGTCCATCTTTGTCTGAGACGATCGTCCTCGGTACACCATGGAGTCTCACTATCTGCCTAGTGTACTCCTCAGCCAATCTGCTCACTGGCCACATTTCCCTAATAGGGATAAAACGTGTCGTCTTCGTCAGTCTGTCCACTATAACCCAGATGGCATCAAAGCTCCTACTCGGTCTCAGGCCAGTAACAAAATTCATGGTGACGTCCTCCCACTTCCTCTATGGAACAGGAAGTGGATGGAGCTCACCTCCAGGTCTGCAATGCTCTATCTTGACCTGCTGGCAGGTCGCACAGTGTGCCACAAATCTGGCCACATCGGGCTTCAGCCCTCCCCACCAATATGAACGTCTCAAATCCTGATACATCTTACTTGTACCTAGATGTATAGAGTAAGGTGTACAGTGAGCCTCCTGTAAAATCCTTTGGCGCAACTCCACATCAGCGGGTACACAGACGCGACCGCGGCATCTCAATACTCCATCTGCTCACAGAAGAAACTGTGGTGCCTCATCCCGAGACATCCTCTCTCTGATCCTAACCAGCGTCGGGCAGGTCTCCTGCTTCTGTTGAATCTCACCCAACAGATCAGGTAGAACCTCTAAAGTACTCATCCGGCCATCCTCATTAAGAAACTGGATGTCCAACTCTAACCAGATCAAATCTCTCTGTAACTGCTGTTGAACTGTCAGCCTCGCAATCGCCTGCTGTCGAGGCGTCTTCCTGCTCAGGGCGTCGGCGACAACGTCCGTCTTCCCCGGATGATACAGAATCTCTAAATCAAAGTCCTTGATCAGCTCGAGCCACCTACGCTGGCGGTTATTCAATTCCCGTTGCGTGAAAATGTACTTCAGACTCTTATGGTTTGTGAAGATCTGACATGTAGCACCATATAGGTAATGTCTCCAGATCTTCAATGCATAAACTACCGCTGCCCGATCATGAGTCGGGTAGTTCTCCTCATACGTCTTCAGCAGTCTAGACGCATATGTTATCACTCTGCCCCGCTGCATCAATACACATCCCAAGCCTAGCTTGGATGCATCACTGTATACCACAAAATCCTTTGTACCCTCTAGTTGTGCCGAAAGAGGAGCAAAAGTCAAACGTCTCTTCAGCTCCTCAAAACTTTGTATACACTGATCAGACCAAGCAAATCTAGTAGTCTTCCTCAGCAAACTTACCCGGTAATAGACTGTCAGCCTAGAAACGTTCTTCCCTAAAGCTTGTTAACCATAGACCCTTTGAGAGATGTCCTGAGTCCATGCGTATAAATAATGACCTTGAATCCTTGGAATCCGCGTTCTCTTTTATTGATATACCTTTCGTTCGTTTGTTTACTTAGTTTTCAATCAAATCCGATATTTGATTGCGAACTCTACAAAATCCATTAAAACCTTTTTTTATCTTTCTTCCCTTCTTTTATAACCTCTTTCGTTTACTTTGATTTACTCTATTTTAGATCACATTTATAATTCAGACACTTGGTCCCTTAGATCGACCTTGGAATACTTATCCTTACTGTAATTGACCCATACACTTTGGGTTCGCTACAATTTGGGTGTTTATTTCTTGTTTTATAAATTTAAAGCATACCGTGGTTTTTACTAACTTGTGAACTTTTATCATTATTGATAAAAGTTTATAGGGGTGTTAAAATAGCGAACAATATGGATGGTAGCTAAGTAAGTCTTATGGACTTACCTCAACCTCGGAAGTCTCAAACCCAATCGGCTCCAACTCTGGAGATCAACACTGCCTAAACAAGGCATAACAACATATATCAAACTCATATCCATCACAGGGGTCACACCTAGACCCAAGGGATCCATAAGGATCATATCCTAACTCATAAACCTCAAATCCATAACCGGCATAAACAATGACGTACTCATCATCGTTCCAACTTCATACATATGCCTAACATGCTACTAACCCGCTCATACTAGGAAAGGAAAGGATCTACCTAACTCTAGGTAGACCCGGAACAAGACGCACCTGCATGACACAAGATATGCAAGGGCGGAGTAAGGCAATCTGCAGGCGCGGTGACAAAGCCGCAGGCAATGCAGGCGATGGCGCGGGCGCTGGGACAGCGGCCGCGGGGCGGCAGAATCCGGGCGCGGGTGCGGTGACTGGTTTCCCGCATGGGCGGCAGATTCCATACCCAGGGGCGGCGACAATGCAGAACGTAGTTCCGCGAGTTCTCTTCCACTCTTCACGTGATCAAATCAAGTCTTCTTCAATCCAAATTCACACACATACATATACATACACATTCCAACATCAATCTATGATCCATTCATCTAATCCTAAGCTAAGGAAGAGAGAAACAAAGAAAGTAAGAAGAGAAGAAGAAGAAGACTTACCACACTTGTGGTCCTAGGCTGCAAAAAAGATCAACACACACAACAGCTTGCTTCGAAGCTTAGCAACAACAACATCCATCATCAACATCATCAAACTCACATCAATTCTCTTCCAAACTCAAAGAGAAATCAACACAAGATCAAGGAGGGAGAAGGGAGAAGCAAGAAGGACGTAAGGTAGGAGGTAAATGAGATGGAAACCCTCGATCACGAGCCAAGGGAAAAATAAGAAGAGGAAAGAGTAAAGCACGGGTCAAGAGTCAACAAAGTCGGTTGCAGCCGCAAGAAACCGCGGGGGCGGTTCCCTGAGCCGCGGGAGCGGGAACCCGCAGGGGCGGCACACAAGCCCGCGGGGGCGGCTAAGCCAAATCTCCGCCAAAGCCAATCTCGGCTAAAGTAAACTCGGTCTAAAAGACTAAGGCTCTTACACCTTACCTTACCCCCCCTAAAAACAAGTTTCGTCCCGAAACTTGTAAAGTCCTAAAACCACTCGACCTCAAAAGCCGAGGTATAACTCTCTCAACCGGAGGAATCACATCTCCGCTCATATGGTATCAACCTATATCACTCTATAACCTCAAGCACGGGCATGGAGGAAAAACATCTCCAACAATACTATGTCCACCAAAGTAACATGGAGGAAAGAACCATCATGGCATACAAGCACATAAGCATAACACTCACCAAGGTAGTACTAAGATCTACTCAGTGATCCTACTGGTGCGTCTATCTCGGCATAGAACTCTGGATAGTTCCTTTGGATACTATCCTCAGTCTCCTATGTAGCCTCATCAGGTCCACGTCTCGACCATTGTATCCTCAGCATAGGAATATCCTTCGAACGCAGGCGTCTCATACCTCGTTCTAGGACTGCAATCGGGTGCTCAACAAAAGTGTGGTCCAGCTCAACCACCAAATCATCATAACTCACGATATGTCTCGGATCTGGTATATGTAATCCCTCAACTGAGACACGTAAAACACAAGGTGAACACCCTCTAACCTCGGAGGCAAAGCTAACTTGTAAGTTACACTCCCAACCCGATCTAAAATCTCGAACGGTCCGACATATCGGGGGCTCAACTTCCCATTAATGCATAAACGCCTAACACCTCGTGTTGGGGACACTCTCAGCCACACATGGGCTCCAACTCTGAAATCTAGAGGTCTACGCCTCCTATCAGCATATGACTTCTGACGGCTCTGCGCAGTCAGCATCCGTTCTGTAATCAGTGCTACTCGAGCCACATCATCCTGAATCTGATCAGGTGTCAAACCACTAACCGTACTAGGCTCATCCAAACATAACGGAGTACGGCATCTCTCTCCATACAGTGCCTCAAATGGGGCCATCCCAAGAGATGCATGCCAACTGTTGTTGTATGAGAACTCAACAAGTTGGAGATGATCCATCCACACTTGTCCCCAGTCCAACACACAAGATCGCATCATATCCTTCAAGGTCTTAATGGTCCTCTCTGACTGACCATCTGTCTGAGGATGAAACGCAGTAGTAAAGTGCAAACTCGTCCCCAAAGCAGTCTGAATCTACTACCAGAATCTCGAGGTAAATCGTCCATCTTTGTCTGAGACGATCGTCCTCGGTACACCATGGAGTCTCACTATCTGCCTAGTGTACTCCTCAGCCAATCTGCTCACTGGCCACATTTCCCTAATAGGGATAAAACGTGTCGTCTTCGTCAGTCTGTCCACTATAACCCAGATGGCATCAAAGCTCCTACTCGGTCTCAGGCCAGTAACAAAATCCATGGTGACGTCCTCCCACTTCCTCTATGGAACAGGAAGTGGATGGAGCTCACCTCCAGGTCTGCAATGCTCTATCTTGACCTGCTGGCAGGTCGCACAGTGTGCCACAAATCTGGCCACATCGGGCTTCAGCCCTCCCCACCAATATGAACGTCTCAAATCCTGATACATCTTACTTGTACCTAGATGTATAGAGTAAGGTGTACAGTGAGCCTCCTGTAAAATCCTTTGGCGCAACTACACATCAGCGGGTACACAGACGCGACCGCGGCATCTCAATACTCCATCTGCTCACAGAAGAAACTGTGGTGCCTCATCCCGAGACATCCTCTCTTTGATCCTAACCAGCGTCGGGCAGGTCTCTTGCTTCTGTTGAATCTCACCCAACAGATCAGGTAGAACCTCTAAAGTACTCATCCGGCCATCCTCATCAGGAAACTGGATGTCCAACTCTAACCAGATCAAATCTCTCTGTAACTGCTGTTGAACTGTCAGCCTCGCAATCGCCTGTTGTCGAGGCGTCTTCCTGCTCAGGGCGTCGGCGACAACGTCCGTCTTCCCCGGATGATACAGAATCTCTAAATCAAAGTCCTTGATCAGCTCGAGCCACCTACGCTGGCGGTTATTCAATTCCCGTTGCGTGAAAATGTACTTCAGACTCTTATGGTTTGTGAAGATCTGACATGTAGCACCATATAGGTAATGTCTCCAGATCTTCAATGCATGAACTACCGTTGCCAACTCCAGATCATGAGTCGGGTAGTTCTCCTCATACGTCTTCAGCAGTCTAGACGCATATGTTATCACTCTGCCCCGCTGCATCAATACACATCCCAAGCCTAGCTTGGATGCATCACTGTATACCACAATATCCTCTGTACCCTCTAGTTGTGCCGAAATAGGAGCAAAAGTCAAACGTCTCTTCAACTCCTCAAAACTTTGTATACACTGATCAGACCAAGCAAATCTGGTAGTCTTCCTCAGCAAACTCGTCAGTGGACGGGCAATCACAAAAAATCCCTCCACGAAGCATCTGTAATAACCAGCTAGGACAAGAAAGCTACGTACTTCCTTGACGTTCGTTGGTGTAGTCCATGCTGCTACAGCCTCAATCTTCGCCGGATCCACCTTGATCACTTCACCTGATACAACATGACCCAGGAATGCTACCTCTGGCATCCAGAACTCACACATAGAGAACTTAGCTTAAAATTCTCTATCCCGTAAAACCTACAATACAGTCATCAGCTGTCCTGCATGCCCCTCTCTACTGCGAGAGTACACCAGAATATCGTCTATGAAGACCACCACAAACTGATCCAGGAAGTCGATGAAGATGTTGTTCATCAACTCCATAAAAATTGTTGGGCATTCGTAAGCCCAAATGGCATCACTACAAACTCATAGTGTCCATATCTGGTCCGGAATGTTGTCCTGTGCACATCCTGCTCTCTCACCCTCAGCTGGTGATATCCTGAGCGTAGGTCAATCCTGGAGAATACCGTCGCTCCCTGAAGCTGATCTAACAAGTCATCAATACGCGGCAATGGATATTTGTTCTTGATGGTCACCTTGTTCAGCTCTCTTGAGTCTATACATAGTCTCAACGATCCGTCCTTCTTCCGTACGAAGAGGACAGGTGCTCCCCATGGAGATACGCTAGGGCGAATGAAGCCCTTCTCAGCCAACTCCTCGAGTTGCTTCTTCAGCTCCAGCATCTCAACAGGCGCCATCCGGTATGGGGCCTTCGAGATCGGTCTCTTACCAGGCTCTAACTCAATACCGAAGTCCACACTCCTCTGAGGCGGCAAACTGGACGACTCAACAAACACATATGTGAACTCACAGACCACTGGGATATCCTCTAAAGCTGGACTCTCCCCCTCCTTCATGGCATAACACCAAAAGGCGTCACAACCCTGTGCAATCAATCGAGCTGCCCATATCACATTGATAACCATACTTGACTTTTCAAGGTCCCAACCTCGGAAAACCTCTATTTGTCCTAACTCGGTAGAGAGGGTAACAATCCTCCTACCTACATCTAATACGGCAGAATGTCTATCCATCCAATCCATACCTAGTATGACTTCTTCATGCTCTAATGGCATGACAAAGAAGTAACCTAGTAACACACGGGTCCCTACAAAAATGGGACACTCACGAATCTCACGGGTACCTCTGACCCTACTACCGTTGGGTAACCCTATACTAAAGGGTATCCCCTCAACCGTTGGGTAACCCTATACTAAAGGGTATCCCCTCAACAGGTAAACCATAAATCAGAATGGTACCTGTAGCAGTCGGTGCAGCTGGCTCCTTTGCACTCCTCAGCTCAAAAACTCGGCCCTGTGGCCCTCAGGTGTCAATGGTGCCCCCACCACGACCTCTGCCTCTACTCGGCCCAAGAGCAGATCCTTGAGTCGTAGGGCGATTTGGGACTCTCTGATGTCCCTGTGTCTGCTACTGCTGAGGTGGCCTCTGCCTACCTCCCGCTACACTGGCAAGAGAAGAACCCTGCTGAGATGATGCTCCACCCTGTCTACCGAAGACAGCTTTGTGTCCTCGTCCACCACAAGTGAAGCAAGTCACTATCTGCCTCGTACACTCTGGTCGGATATGTCCATACCCGTCACAGTTTAAGCACTGTCGTACCCTATCTGTAGCCGGTGCAGATGAGGGCTGACTATGGCGGCTCTGGCCTCGCCCTAAACCAACAGCTCCTCTAGTACCACTGGTCTGCCCAGTACGCTGCCTCTTCTAAGACCCTCCGGTCTGAGAAGCTCTCCTCTGACTAGCCCGCCCTGTGGGTTCCCGCTCCTACGGCTCAGGGAACCGCCCCTGCGGTTTCCTGCGGCTGCAACCGTTTTTGTTGACCCTTTGACTCGTGCGCGTGATCAAGGGTTTTACCTCAATTCTTCCGCCTTCTCTCGTTCTCCTTGCTTCTCCTTCTCTCCTCCTTGATCTTGCTTGAGTTTCCTTAGAGTTTGGAAGAGTTGTGTGGCTTGATGTTGATGTTGATTATGGATGTGTGTATGTTGAGCTTGGAGGCCAGCTACTGAGGTGTGTGATCTCTCCCTGCAGCCTAGGACCATAAGGCGGTAAGTGATCTTGCTTCTTCTTCTTTCTTTCCTTGATTCCATCTTCCTAACTTAGAATTAGATGCATTTTTAAGGGTATTGATGTTGGTATGTGTATGTATATGTATATGCTTGGTTTTGGTGAAGAGAAGACGTGATTTGATCACGTGAAGAGCCGAAGAGGAATCGCGGGATCGGCCTCTGCATTGTTGCCGCCCCCGCGGCTGGAAGCTGCCGCCCCTGCGGAAGCATTGTCCCCGCACCCGCGCCCGGAAGCCGCCGCTCCTGCGGCAACGGTCCCAACGTTAGCGCCCACGTTCTAACGCGCCCGCTCTTGCCAGCGGCCACGGTCACCGCGCCTGCGGCTGATCCTTGCCGCGCCTGCGGATTCTTGCTCCGCCCCTGCGTCCCTTTGTCACGCAGGTGCGTCTTGTCCCAGGACTACCTATAGTTCGGTAGCTCCTTTCCTTTCCTAGTATGAGGGACTTAGTACCATGCTAGGTATCGGTTGACGATGAGTATGATATGGATATGCCGGTTAGGGCTTTGAGGTTTACGAGTTGGATATGATCCTTATGGATCCCTTGGGTCTAGGTGTGACCCCTTTGTGTGATAGGAGTTTGATATATATATGTATGCCTTGTATAGGCCGTGTTGTCCTCCAGTTTGGAGTGGACCTGTTTGAGAGTTGTTCGTAGCGAGACTACTTCTGAGATTGAGGTAAGTCGATAGGACTTACTTAGCTTCCATCCCTATATTGGATGTGTGCATGAGTGGTGTGTGATATATGATTGATAGCATGTGAGGATTGATTATTACCGACCTATGGTTTAGTGACCGCCCATTGTAGGGCCGTGACAGCCTTGCCCACTCATCCCCATGGGAGACTGGGAGGTTCTCTGCGGAAAATCCAGATCTGGTACACGGAACGGGCACTGTCTCCACTCCCTTAGGTTACACGGAGGAGTCGTCCCGTTTGACCACTCCAGCTGGCATGACCACCGAGAGGCGAGGGTTATATTCCTCGTGTCACATATGTTCATATTGATATTTATATATATATATATATATACGATTCATGTGTTGGACCATTTATGTAAAGATAATGAACCGGGTAAATGTGTGGTATCATGATGAAGTGTTTAGTATTTCTGATATGTGATTGTGCTTATGTTCATTCTTTATATGTGTATGGTTAGCTAACGGTTTCATACCGGGTTGGAGATCTTTGCAGGTTAAGAGAACTGCAGAGTGATCCAGAGAGGGTGATCTGCTGAGGGCTCCGTACACTAGGTCGTCTTCGTGGGATTGGGATCTTTTGATCATGTATATGTTATGTTTTGATTGTACTCAGCAGTATTTTGTTTAAACCTTTTGATATTTATTCCAGTTTTTGTTGTTTGGTTTTAATCTATGTGTGCCTTGTTGTAAGATTAGTGAGATTGTTGTCAGGCTAGGGTCAGGATCAATTGTGAGATCCTAGCCCAGTAGCACCTCGAGTCCTACGGATTCGGGGTGTTACAAAGGATTCACAATGAAATCCTGCCATGTTATGTCAAGGCATCCTGTATTGTTAAATAGAGCGCCTGGCCCGGGTGACATTCCTCAGTTGTCCGGGAAACAGATAAACATGGTGATCCACAGAAGGTGCAGCTGGTCCCAACAATGCCAACTCCTCCTGGAACCTCATGATAGCCTCGGAAACTGGTACATCCTCAAACCCAGCCTCCTCAAAATCCCGCAGTTTCTCCCTCCTCAGTGAGGCATGGCAGAAACGCTCTCTGATCATGGTCCGCATCTGATCATAACTGTCAACCTGTGCTCGTACATACCTCCACCAATGATGTGCTAAGTCTTTGAACAAAGTCTGCACCAACTCTATCTGCCGGTCAGCAGGACACCTAATGGACTCTAGAGCTGAGTCCACATACCCAATCCAAAGCTCCACCTCTAACCCCACCTTCCCAGAAAAAGGAGGTACACCCATCTGGTGAAATGCCTTCAACCAAGTGTTTGGTCTAGGCCCTCTATGCTCCTCTGTAGCTCGAGCAATCTCAGCAACAGGTGTCGGTGCATCTTACACCTGAGTAACCCCGCGGGATCTCTCAGATGGTCCCTCATGTGCTGGCAGATCTGGGATAGGTCTACCCGCTCTAGCAGCCTCCTCTACTCGCCGGATATACTCGCGGAACTCTGGTCCTCCCATGGAGACATAATCCGAGTCATCTGACTGGAATCGCTGTGGACCCTGTCTCCCAGCTATGCCGTTCCTAGTCTCAGGAACGACACTCTCAGCAACGTCCTCGTGAACCTCTTCCGCTGCACGTGGATCAACAGCGGAAGTCCTACCCCGTCCTATACCTAGAGGGGGTCTACCTCTACCTCGTCCAGATGCAGGTAAGGCTCTAGTCTGAACCATCTGCAGAGGACGTAAACCTAGCTTAAAAGGCTATATATATTCCATATGTATAGATATATATCAAATCAATCACAACAGAATATCTATATATATCTATACTGTCGAGATCTTCAGAGGGGCGATGGCTCACGTACACGATATCCCAAAACATTTGTACTCATTTCAAAACCAAAACCTTTTGAAAATTCAAACCCCTTTCGGGTTCTGTTTATTTATCTATTCGACCTTTATCGCAGATTACTAGTGCCATTGTTGTCAACCTGCGCTCTGATACCAACTTTGTAACACCCCAAATCCGTAGGACTCGAGGTGCTACTGGTCTAGGATCTCACAATGGATCCTGACCCTAGCCTAACAACAAGTTCACTGAATCTTACAACAAGGCACAAATAGATTAAAACGAAACATAAAACTGATGTATATATATATACATATCAAAAGGTAATACAGAGTACTGCTGAGTACAAAGTCAAAACAGAAATCCGTAAAACATAAATAACCCATATCCCACGATATCGCCCCAGTGTACGGAGCCCTCAGCAGATCACCCCTCTAAATCACTCTACAACTCTCCTAACCTGCAAAGGATCTACAACACGGTATAAAACCGTAAGCTAACCATAAACATATATAAGAAGGTGCTAGAGTACAAACACACATCAGAAATTATAACATATCAACATGCTTTCACACATTTACCCGGTTATTATCTTAATAACGTCCAGTCACTAAAGTGTATATATATATATATATATATATATATATCAATATGAATATATGTGACAAGAGGAATATAACCCTCGCCTCTCGGGAATGGTGCTAGCTAGAGTGGGGATCCGGTCCTACCTCCCGTGTACCCTATGGGAGTGGTGCAGGTGGCCGGCCCACTGAGCCAAACTGGCCTGCCCGTAGAGAACCTCCAGACTCCCAGCGGGATGAAAGGACAAGTTGTCACGGTCCTACAATGGGCAGTCACTAACCCATAGGTAGGTAATCATCACAACTCATACTATCAAACATATAACACATACCACTCATGCACACATCCAATATATGGATGGTAGCTAAGTAAGTCCTATGGACTTACCTCAACCTCGGAAGTCTCAAACCCAATCGGCTCCAACTCTAGAGATCAACACTGCCTAAACAAGGCATCACAACATATATCAAACTCATATCCATCACTAGGGTCAAACCTAGACCCAAGGGATCCATAAGGATCATATCCTAACTCATAAACCTCAAAGCCATAACCGGCATAAACGATAACGTACTCATCATCGTTCCAACCTCATACATATGCCTAGCATGCTACAAACCCGCTAATACTAGGAAAGGAAAGGATCTACCTAACTTTAGGTAGACCCGGAACAAGACGCACCTGCGTGACACAAGAGACGCAGGGGCGGAGTAAGGCAATCCGCAGGCGCCGAGAAGCTCAGCCGCAGGCGCGGTGACAGAGCCGCAGGCAACGCAGGCGCGGTGACAGAGCTGCAGGCAACGCAGGCGCTGGCGCGGGCGCTGGGACAGTGGCCGTGAGGGCAGCAGAATCCGGGCGCGGGTGCGGTGACTGTTTCCCGCAGGGGCGGCAGATTCCAGACGCAGGGGCGGCGATAGTGCAGAACGTAGTCCCGCGAGTTCTCTTCCACTCTTCACGTGATCAAATCAAGTCTTCTTCATTCCAAATTCACACACATACATATACATACACATTCCAACATCAATCTATGATCCATTCATCTAATCCTAAGCTAAGGAAGAGAGAAACAAAGAAAAGAAGAAGAGAAGAAGAGAAGAAGAAGAAGACTTACCACACTTGTGGTCCTAGGCTTCCAGGAAGATCAACACACACAACAGTTGGCTTCCAAGCTCAGCAACAACAACATACATCATCAACATCATCAAACTCACATCAATTCTCTTCCAAACTCAAAGAGAAATCAACACAAGATCAAGGAGGGAGAAGGGAGAAGCAAGAAGGACGTAATGTAGCTGGGAAATGAGATGGAAACCCTTGATCACGAGCCAAGGGAAGAATAAGAAGAGAAAAGAGTAAAGCACGGGTCAAGAGTCAACATAGTCGGTTGCAGCCGCAAGAAATCGCAGGGGCGGTTCCCTGAGCCGCGGGAGCGTGAACCCGCAGGGGCGGCACACAAGCCCACTGGGGCGGCTAAGCCAAATATAGGCCAAAGCCAATCTCGGTTAAAGTAAACTCGGTCAAAAAGACTAAGGTTCTTACACCTACCTTGACAATCCTTTAACATTTTGGTTCGGGGAACCTACACGTCTATTTGACGTTCTCATAAGTCCTCTATCCAAGTCTGGCATCAATGCCTTATCTCATTCTATTCTAGTTCTAAAATGAACATTACGTTAACTAAACTCATCATCAAATTTAGTTGATCCTCACGTTCTCAACCAATTCCTCAACGTCAATCTACTACTTCATTTTACTAACACAATAACCCCAAGCATTTAAATAATTAATTGTTACTTATTTATTTACTTATCATTGAAAATTTATTTAGCGGAACTAAATTAACGAGGCTGAAGCGGTTCGGTTCCAATAGCATACGTCTCCAATCTGTTAAATTCCACATTCCAGTTCTTCCGACTAGTTCCGAAAATATCATTCATTTCCGTAGTTCATAATTAACGAAATATTAAACATTACTTTATTAACAAAATTATCACGATTAATTAATTAGATATTTATTACTCTAGATTAAATATTATTGGAAAGTTACGTTAGCGGAATCAAAGCGGGTTCGGGTCTAACCGGATCGGGTTGGTTGTGTAGTGAAAGCCTTCAGATGGCGTCGGATGGCAAGGTTACAGCTCCACAGGTCCTAGGTTCGATTCCCGGGCGTAGCACTTACACAACAATACAAATTCAAAGGTTGCGAGTTCAATTCTTGCGGTTTACAAAATAGTAAGATTAAAAAGGCTATATACTACTCATCACATGTTCGAGCGTTGGAGTCAACTAAAGGGCACAACGCAGTTCACTGCTACCTGAGGATCCTGGTTCAATCTCGTGCACAACCTGATGCAGGGGCATCACAGGACCTAGCCCGAATGGAGATCGTGAGCATGGAAGCTAGGAAGCACGGAGTGTTGATCACTCTAAGGAGAAGGAGAGGAAGAATTAAGGACATTCCTCAACATGTGAAGGAGATTATTCATGAAAGAGATGAGAAGACCATTTCCGGAAATACATTGAAGACCTTTGATTGGAGATGGAAGATAACATGCATGATCACGTATGCATGGACAAGGAGGAGAGTTTGAGAAGCTTGCAAATGCTACGTGGAAAGGAGGAGATCATTTGGACGTTTTATATGTCTAATTAGGCTTATTTTAAATGTTAAATAAGGCCGTAATTAGATATATTAATCCAGCCCATTACTTCTTATTTTAAAGCCCATTCTTGGACATCTTTTAAATAAAAGATGGGCTTGCTTTTTAATTAGTTTATTTTATTTTAATTCCTTTTAGTTTGATCTTATCTCTTGGAGATTTGATTCTATCTCTTTAGCTAGATTGGGCTCGATCTTGGATCAAGCCCATAGCCCGTAGGAAACCCTAGAGGACGTCCAACATGCCTATATAAGGCCTTCTAGGACGTCATTCTCTCCTTAGCTTTGAATGAATCAAACACAAGTACTTTCGAGTATTGTTTCTCTTCTATCTCATATTCTTCTCGTGCAATCGAGACAACTTACTGTGTGAGCGGATCCGTTTGCCCAACAACTTTGGCGCTGTTTTGAGTTGTGTCACCTGGATTGGCAAGTTGGTGCTCTCAATCATCTCCGGGTGACTTCTCGTGCTTTGGGGACAATCGCTTTCCCCTCTGTGTGAGATTATAGTGTAAGGGCTTCTTCAAGTCATTCCAAGTTGTGTGTTAGGGCCTTTGTTTCCCTATCGTGCTCTTGGTTGCCTTAACGGTTCGACCAGATCTATCCATCTATCGATCCTTCACAATCATTAGATCATTCCTACATTTTTATTTAAATTTTTCATCTTTTTATTCAATTTCTTTATTTCGAGTCTTGGTGTTAAAAGATCAGGCCAACTAACGGCTAACCCCGTATCAAATTGGTACCAGAGCTTCAGATTCATCAACACTATATTCACGTCTTTTACAAAACACAATTTTTTTTTTTCGAGCTTTCACGATCCGTCAAGAAAGTTCTATAACACCCCAAATCCGCGGGACTCGGGACGCTACTGGGTGAGACCGCACAATGGGTCCCGACCCTTCGCCTGACAACAATTTCACTGGACCTTTCAACAACGGCACAGAATAAAGGCGGAAAACTAAAAATACGTTTTTAATGTATGTAGAAAAGCGAAATGTAAAGTACAATTGGGAAACTCAGCCGAGTCCTCAAAACAACATAATACGAAACAAAGTTAAAGTGTGTCAGCATTCAATAAACAGCAACGTGAAAACATGACTCAAAATATTCTCCGTCCTATAATGTACGGGGACCCCGGCTGTCCACTCCTTCGCCTCACTCGGCGGCATCCCTAACCTGCATGTCATCTACATAGGCGGTTTAAAACAGTTAGCTAATATTCTACGCATTAGAATAATAGTGAAGGCACAAACACGTATAATACACAAAACATAAATCAGGCAAGTCCGGTTTATTATCTTTATTTGTTAACTCGTATCCCGTTCTAATTCAACTTCGGTTGTGACACGAGACCCCAATGATCTCGCCTCAGTCCCTTAACGGCAAGGAATGGTACGGATGCCTCCGTCCATCTAACCCGCCGGGCTAGTCGCCGAGAATCCCCTGGACTTCCCAAGAGCCACGCAGTACTGCCACCGCCCGTTATCATACACTTCGGCCAAACAGAATTATATGGTCGGTGATCCTAATTTACCGGTTTAATAGTTATTACGTATGCAAAATCACACACCACCAAACACACGTCATGCTAATACGGAAGATACACGCTAAGTAAGTCCGGGGGACTTACCTCGTCCCAACGCTAACTCTCAAGACACTCCTGCTTCCCTCGGGAAGAACACAAAACCTGCTCATCGCAAGATACATATATCAAAACTCGCCCACTCGAGAAGTCTAGGACTTCTACCCAAATGATCTATACAAGATCATTTGATTCCCATTCTAGAATCACATCCTAGAATCTATCATGCTCATAATCCAACACTTATAAAAGTCCACGGGGTCTAGCATGTCTATCACGTTTTCCTAAAGTCCGAAAATCTAACTTTTAAGGAATTTACGGTTTTGACCCCGAATTTCCTTAAAATCCTAAAATGGTCAAACGGGCCTCTAAACTTCCGGAAAATATTTAACGACATTTATTATCAATTAAACGACTCTAGTCGGTTACTAAAGATTTCCGAACTTCCGGTTTGAGAAGAAAATCCTTGAGAAAGTATTAAGCGTCACCTAGATTTCTCGGTACTTTTTCCTCGATTTAACCACGTCAAACATTCTTCAACAATTCCGAAATAATTCCTACGCATACTAGGACATGACTACAACATACGAGAAGCATCAGTACTTCCCGAATCCACAACAACTAAACCGCACAAAATCATCAAGGTCTCCATCCTAACATGCGAGTTCTAGGAAACCGATTTTCTTCTAACTTTCCAAGGTCATAACTATTGATCCAACCGTTGGATCGTCCTAGAATTTTAACATGTTATATACTGCTATGCCATCTACAATATATTCGAAAATCAGCCGTTGAATGTGATTAAAACGTACCGAAATGAGGTCCGAAGTCGGGGATTCGCACACGAGGAAAACTCGAGATCCGGGCTCGATTTCCAACAGCCACACGGCTGTTCCGGCTCGAGGCGGCGGCGGCAGCAGGGAGGCACAGGCGCGGGGGCGGCAGGGACGGCAGGGTCTCGACCGAGATGCCTACGGCTCGGCCGAGATCTAGGCGTGGCTCGGCCGAGATTCAAGCGGCTCGGCCGAGATAGCTAGGCGAGGTGCAGAAGCTTCTCTGCAGCGGCGCTCCTGTGGTGGCGAAGGGGAAGGCCGGCGTCGGCAGGGCTCATGCAGAGGGGGGGGCCCGGCGACGGTTTCTCCTGGGGCAGCTCGGCTCGGTTCGAAGGAGGAAGAGGCTCGCTCCACAGATCCACGAAACGCAGAGGGCGAGGGCTAGGACAGGCGGCGTGGCGAGGGCAGCTAGGCCGGCGGTGGCGCGGCGACGGCGAAGTTCCCTTGGCGGCTGCAGGTTCTTTGCTTCGCTTGTCCAGACGAGGAGGCTCGAGGGAGTCGGTTTACTGGGCTGCAGGGGTGAACGAGAGCGAGAGAGGAGAAGAACGATGGCGGAGATGGAGGATGGAGTGAGGAAGGGAGGTTGTGTGGGGACGAGACAAGGGAGCAGCGGGATGAGCGAGGGGTCGACCGTGTGCAGGGGAGCAGGCTAGAGGAGGGCGGCAGAGGTGCAGAGCCTGGCCTAGGCAAGCCGCAGGCTAGGCGTAGCTTACGTGAAGAAGAAGTAAAGGGAGGGGGTGGGCTGGCAGTCCAGCGTGGAGGTGTGGGCCCGGGGAGCTGCTCACGTGGAAAAGAAAACGAGAGAAGAAAGAAAAGAAAGAAATAGAGGATCGGGATTGGATCCCGTAAAATAATCTCGTAACGAACGCTACGGTCGGGAAAAATTCCCGGTCATTTCCGTAAACATAATTTACGGGTTGTAGGTCGGAAATAAATTCCGAACATTTCCTTGGGATAATTTACGGAAAGAGAATAATTCTATAATTTATTTCTAAAATTCTCGATCATTGTTATATTTTTATTTTTAAATTTTCCGGACTTTACAAGTTCTACACAAAATGAGTCACCGGAGCAGGATCCGTAACGGTTAGTTTCTACTATTCTCGTTATTTTTCTGCGATTTTCAATTCCGCATTCAATTTCTTGAAAAGAAGGATTTTTGTGGCCAATCGTTAATTTTAATACATTTTCTGCCTAAGATTCGATCTTTTTCTTGTATTGATCGGAATTTAACCCGTCCACCACAAAAACGCCCCCGCCGCCCTCTTCCCGCCGCTTCGCCGGCTGCCGCCTTACCAACAGCCGCTTTGCCGGCCGCCGCCCAACCTAGTAGCCGCTCCGCCAGCCGCCACCCTACCCCAGCCACCGATCTCGGCCACACAAGCCCTCGGTTTCGGCCGAAACCCGCACTCCATCCAGGCTGAGATTTGTTCTCTGCGCCGCAGCCGTCGCCCCCTCGAAACCCTACCCGAAATTCTAGCCGTCGCCTCCGGCGTCGCAAAACCCTAACCTTAGCCATCGCCTCCGGCGTCGCTAAACCCTAACCCTAGCCGTCGCCTCCGGCGTCGCTAAACCCTAACCCTTGCCCAACCAGACCTATCACGGCCCATCAACCGAGATCCACAAAAAAAAATAAAAATTCTGAACCGAGCTGAAGAGGTTCAGCCGCCGGCTCACCACTACGCCGCCGCCCCGCTGCTTTGCCGCCGCTGCTGTTGGTCCGCCACCCCGCAGCCGGTCCGTCGTGCAGCTGCCGCCGCCACTTCCTTGCCGCTGTCGGTCCGCCGCTCAGCCGCTGCCGCCCCACCTCTCAGCCGCTGCCGCCCCGCCGCTGTCGGTCCGTCGCCGCCGCTCCACCGACGCCGCTGCTAGCCGTCGCCGCCTTGGTTAATCTCGCAAGTGAATAGTTAAAAAAAAAAGACGTTACTTGCGAGCTAAGTTATTCAGTTTCCGCGGTTGTGCATCTGGTGCGAGTTTCGTTTTGGCAGGCGCCCCTTTGAACTTAATTGATATCTACTTGTTTCCCTGGGAGCTCCCTACATCGCTGCAGGACAACAATAAATTGCATTCCTTCCCTTTTTCCCTTTCCCTCTTTCCTTTTATCTTTTCCCTTGTTTTCTATTGCCTTCCCTTTTCCTTTTCGCTTGTTTCCTTTTTCCCCTTATTGCCTTTTCCCTTTTTATTTCCCCTTTTCCTTTTGTATTTTAATTTTCAAAAGTCCGCAAATTATCTTTTCTATTTGAGATTATTGATTTGTTGGTTGAGAAATTTGCAGGCGAGATTAGTTTTGCTTTTCTTGCTAACACCACATAAAAGGCCTTTTCCCTTTGAGATCTAGGTCGTTCTCCTTGTTTTCTGCCTGAACACATTAACTTGTTGATTGCTTGAGACATTTTTCTTGTAGATTCACAGTGATCCTCGCAAACCGGCTAAGAGGAAGTTGCGAAGCTTACGAGATAGGTTACTGAGCGAAACACTTGAAGAGGGTAGCTTAAGAGTTTCTTTTTAACTAACCTTAACGAGTTTAAATGTTTTGCATCATGTCAACACCAGGAAAGGAGGACAGGACACAACCCCAACCATCAGATGGCGAATCAAAGAAAGGGAGTATCTCTAAACTCCCTAATGCTTTGAATAACTTGAGGACTCTAAATTTGGAGCAAAGAGAAAACATTTTCCGTAGTAGATGTTTTGTTAAGGACAAAGTGTGATTTAATCATAGATGGTGGTAGTTGTTGTAGCATTTCTAGTCTAGAAATGGTTACTAAATTACAACTAGACTTGATAGATCACCCCTCACCTTATAAAATATCTTGGATAAATGAAAAAGGAGAGTTGGCTATTAATAAACAAGTCTACATCAGTTTTCGTCTAGGAAGGTATGAAGATACCATCTTATGTGACGTTGTCCCTATGATTGCTTGTCATCTTTTGCTAGGTCGACCATGGGAATATGATCGAGATGTCAGCCACCAGGGACAAACTAATCGATATACTTTTGAGCATCAGGGCACTACTATCACACTTAGACCCATGAGCCCTGACGAGATAGCTACATGGATCAAGAAAAGGCCCCAGACATCAGACAAAGAAGCTGAGTGTGCAACGTCTAGCGCCAAAGATGTGATCCAAGAAGCTCCAACAACCCCTACGGAAAGTCTACCGGGCAAAGAGGATAGACAATTTAGAGCCGTGGAAGAGGAGATAACGAGCAAGGAGGAGGAGCAGTCAAGCCAAGTGTTTCAGCCTCCTACTTCACCTCTTACAACGCCTCCTTGTAGTCCATCCTTAGTGGAAAAGGGTAATTGGGGTTATATCAGCCCCCACAGGGAGTGATTCTAAACCTTCTTTCTCTAGATTAGATGAGCATGATAATAATGATAAGGAGTTAGTTGGTGATGAACCACATGTTTTAAAGGCTATGGTTAATGGAAAGCATATGATACATGATGATTTAATGGCTGAAAAGTTTATTAGACCCTCTTGTGATCATATTATGCATTTTGTTGACTTTAGGGAGCATGTTGATTTTATTGTCTATCATGCAAGGAATGCCCCTATTTATGAGAGTATAAATGATGTTAAACTTCTTGTTGTATATACTAACTTTCAGGGGTTTAATATTGTGAATGCTTATCTTCTTAAGCATACCATATTGCACATAATAATGAGTATATTGATTTTTGTTGGATCTTTTGCTATGAATGTTGAACCCATTGAGCCTATTGATAACACTTCTGAATTTTTGGGACATTTTAGCAAGAATCTTTGTCATAAGGATCCTATTGATGATGTTACACCTTTCGTTTCACATACTGATTTTATTCAAGGTGTTGCTGAATTTTTAGATCCCTATGTTATGGATATCAATTCCACAATGTCCATTGTTGAGCATGTTGATTTTCTTGAGCCATTAATATGCATGTTCATATGGATGAGTTTGTTGATTATTTATCTAGAAGAAGAGCCTTAGATATTCCACCTGATTGCATTACTAATAGACTTATGTATGGAGATGAGCATATACTAGATGATGATCTTGATCCTACTTGTGATGATGAGCTTGAGTTATGTTATCCTAAGCATCACATGTCTATGCAGCCCTTTTTCCAGTCGATTGCATCTAGGAAGAAACATCCGCGTGTGTTTCAAGTTGATGAAAGTTCTCATGTGTTGGAATTAGTTGGCTATGCTGATTGTTGGTCTCATGATTTCTTCTCTACTTTAAGTTTGCATTTTTCAGAAGATTTGTATGTTGAAAGACCACTTGTAGAAAAAAGTGACTTCAGGGATGATTATGATTCACATATTGAAGACCCTAAGTTGAAACTTCATAAGTTACAAAGGAGCTTTGGGGAACAGAGAAAAACAACCCCTATGATCTACAAAGCACATATATCCTTTGTACTTGTTGTGCTTGATCGTTTTATGAATGCATGTGTTGTTGAATTTATTGATAATATGCTTTTGAACAACATAATTTTCAGCACAAGTGCTAAACTCATCAAGGAAGTTTACTCACCCTCTTATTATGAGAACTTGAGTACATCTTGTGATAATTCGGAATACAATTGTAATGTTGCTCTCGTTGCGATATTTGTAGGACTTTGGGGACGAGTAGGAGCACGGCTTGGAACAGGAGCAAACGGATCTCACATTTGAATGCCACCATGGATCATTACTTGGAAGGACGTCAAGGATTCGTGGACGAATCCTTTTCAAGAAAGGGAGGATGATGCAGGAGCATCTCAGGACCTAGCCCGAATGGAGATCGTGAGCATGGAAACTAGGAAGCACGGAGTGTTGATCACTCTAAGGAGAAGGAGAGGAAGAATTAAGGACATTCCTCAACATGTGAAGGAGATTATTCATAAAAGAGATGAGAAGACCATTTCCGGAAATACATTGAAGACGTTTGATTGGAGATGGAAGATAACATGCATGATCACGTATGCATGGACTAGGAGGAGAGTTCAAGAAGCTTGCAAATGCTATGTGGAAAAGAGGAGATCATTTGGACGTTTTATATGTCTAATTGGGCTTATTTTAAATGTTAAATAAGGCCTTAATTAGATATATTAATCCAGCCTATTGCTTCTTATTTGAAAACCCATTCTTGGACATCTTTTAAATAAAAGATGGGCTTGCTTTTTAATTAGTTTATTTTATTTTAATACCTTTTAGTTTGATCTTATCTCTTGGAGATTTGATCTTATCTCTTTAGCTAGATTGGGCTCGATCTTGGATCAAGCTCATAGCCCGTATGAAACCCTAGAGGACGTCCAACATGCCTATATAAGGCCTTTTAGGACGTCATTCTCTCCTTAGCTTTGAATGAATTAAACACAAGTACTTTCGAGTATTGTTTCTCTTCTATCCCATATTCTTCTCGTGGAATCGAGACCCCTTACTGTGTGAGCGGAATCCGTTTGCCCAGCAACGTTGGCGCTGTTTTGAGTTGTGTCACTTGGATTGGCAAGTTGGTGCTCTCAATAATCTCGGGGTGACTTCTTGTGCTTTGGGGACAATCGTTTTCCCCTCTGTGTGAGTTTATAGCGGAAGGGCTTCTTCAAGTCATTCCAAGTTGTGTGTTAGGGCCTTTTTTTCCCTATCGTGCTCTTGGTTGCCTTAAGGGTTCGACCAGATCTATCCATCTATCGATCCTTCACAATCATTGGATCATTCCTCCGTTTTTATTTCAAGTTTTCATCTTTTTATTCATTTTCTTCATTTCGAGTCTTGGTGTTGAAAGATTGGGCCAACTGACGGCTAGCCCCGTATCACAACCGAAGAGGCAACGTCCAGGTGACTCGAAATTAAGGCTTTCAAGCCTCATTCTCATGGTTCACCATTTCCGACTCTCTCAGCATACTTGTCAACTCATGCCGGGAAAAACTGTACTAACACTGGCGGTCGGAACTGGGTAAGGGAGAAGCAGTGAATCAGTGGTTTAGAGCGAGAGGGGGACGCGGTCGCGGTACCCTGCGGAGGTCGGCAATGGGGGTATTAGAGTTGCAGGTGCGACTGCAATGATGGTCGGGTTTCGGTAGTGAGGCGAATCAGAGTGACGAGAAGGAGGGAGAGATCTCGGTCTGTCAGTGTAGGAGGGCTCGGGAAAGGCTGTCCATCGAGAGGAGGAGAGTCGTCATGGTTATTGACGACACAGGAAGACGAAGCGAGGGAGGACGATTCTTCGTTTGCCAGATCGGCCTTGCCAGGCCTAAGGAGGAGGTTGTCGCGGCCCAAATAGCAGAGGCAGATCTAGGGTGGCCGGCCCAATACAAGGGAGTAGGTATAGTGGGCTTCAATTTGGCCGTCAGGGTTGGCCCGGTTCACTGGACCAAGGGGGGTTTGGTTCAAACAAAAAATAAACAAATGCTGGTTCGGTTTAGCTATGTAGTTCGATTCGGATCCGTTTGAATTATTCCTTCGTTTTTGATTCGGTTTCTCGGTTTAAATAAATAAAATAAAATTAAATAAAATTTAAATTAACCCGGAAAATAATTAAAATTTTCCGGTTATTACATCAGTCACCCCTTAAAATAAGTTTCGTCCCGACAACTTAGGGTAATGTACGGTTAATCCGAGTTTCGGACTTCCGTGTCTCAATTACTATCATTCTTAGGAGAACTTTTCCCCATTCTTTCCACCCGGACAAACCGGTATCACACGCATCATGAGGGCAACCATCAATCTATATTTCATCAATCTATATCCAATCACTCAACCTTAAACTGCGGAGCATAAAATAAACATATAGCACATAAAAGATTTTTATACTAACTCGTCGACTTACAATCGCCATTAACTCAACATGTAGCTCTAATTATGAGCTTCTAATACTATCCATTATTTCCCCAGTGAACTCATCGTATTTCCGTCAAGACAACTGAATCTTTAGTATCGGAAATTCCTCATGGTTGACCACCTGTCATGGGTAGGGAGAGGCTAACCGGTAAGCCACCCCTCTGACTCACTCCAATACTTTAACGTCGAACTGCCTGACACCTCGAATCGGAGATGTAACACACCAAATCCGTAGGACTCGAGGTGCTACTGGGCTAGGATCTCACAATGGATCCTGACCCTAGCCTGACAACAAGTTCACTGGATCTTACAACAAGGCACAAATAGATTAAACCAAACATCAAACTGATATATATATATATATATATATCGAAAGGTAATACAAAAGTACCGCTGAGTAAAAAAGTAAACATAAACTGTACAACAAAAGATCTCATATCCCCGATAACGACCCAGTGTGTGGAGCCCTTAGCGGATCACCCACTCTAGATCACTTTGCAGTTGTCCTAACCTGCAAAGTATCTACACCACGGTATGAAACCGTTAGCTAACCATACATATATAAGATAAGCATAAGCACATCCACACATCATAAAAACATAACACCTAATCATGATATCACACATTTACCCAGTTTATTATCTTAATATAATCTATCACTCAAATCGTATATAAATATGTATATGAACATATGTGACACGAGGAATATAACCCTCGCCTCCGAGTGCAATAGCCAGCTGGAGTGGTACCGGCACACCTTCCCGTGTACCCTATGGGAATGGTGAAAGCGTCCGTCCCGTGTACCAGATCTGGCATGACTACACAGAACCTCCCAGACTCCACGAAGGGATGAAAGGGTATGTTGTCACGGCCCTACAGTGGGCAATCACGAGACCATAGGTTGATAATAATCAATATCGCATGCTATCAAGCATATAACAATCACCACTCATGCACACATCCGATATAAGGATGGTAGCTAAGTAAGTCATATGGACTTACCTCGAACTCAGAAGTAGTCTCAACTACGATCAACTCTCAACCTGGTCCACTCCAATCTGGAGGACAACATTGCCTAGTAACAAGGATCGTATCCTAACTCATAAACCTCAAAGCCATAACTGGCATAAACGATAACGTACTCATCATCATTCTAACCTCATACACGTACCTAGCATGCTATTAACCCGCTCATACTAGGAAAGGAAAGGATCTACCTTACTCTAGGTAGACCCGGGACAAGACGCACCTGCGTGACAAGAGAGACGCAGGGGCGGAGCAAGGCAACCTGCAGGCGCGGCGACACTCGGCCGCAAGCGCGGTGACAAGGGCCGCAGGCAAGCGTTGGCGCAGGCGCAGGGACAGTGGCCGCGGGGGCGGCGGATTTCGGGCGCGGGTGCGGTGAAAAAGCTCCCGCAGGGGCGGCGGTACTGGAACGCAGGGGCGGTGACGGTGCAGAAAGTGATCCCGCGGTTCCTCTTCGGTTCTTCACGTGATCAAATCACGTCTTTTCTCATTCAAAATCAAGCACATACATAAACAAACATCAACATGCCTCTTCATACATCTAATCCTAAGCTAGAGAGGAAGAACAAGAAAGAAAGAAGGGAAGGAGAAGCAAGGAGCTTACCTCCACAGCTGGTCTAAGCAAGGGAATGATCCAAGATAGTATCTCAGTTGGCTCTCAAGCTCTGCACAACATCCACTAGCATCAACCTCAACAAGGCCACACAAAACCTCTTTCAAACCAAGGGAAAACCAAGAACAAGATCAAGGAGAGAAGAAGAAGAAGCAAGAAGGACGTAAGGGCTGGGAAAGGAATGAAGAACACTTGCTCAGCAAGCCAAAGCAAAGGAAATAGGCTAAGGAAGTGAAAGAGTAAAGCACGGGTCAAAGGTCAACAAATCCGGCTGCATCCGTAGGAAACCGCAGGGGCGGTTCCCTGAGCCGCAAGGGCGGAACAACAGACGAGCCGCAGGGGCGGCCTCACGAACCCGCGGGGGCGGCTAAGGCAAAAACTGGCTCCCAAAGACTAAGGCTCTTACAGGAGATACTCTCAACCATACCTATGAACCGACTTGAAATTCTAGAGGTTTGCGTCTCCTATAATACGTATAAGAGTTTTGGCGACTCTGAACTGCTAGCTTATCCTCTCGTATCAAGGTTACCCGAAAAATGTTGTCCGGTATCTGTTCCTCAAAATCTCAAATTGAACCATCCATCTTTGTCAAAGTTGTTGGTCCTAGACATGCCATGTAGTCTCATCACCCGTCTCATGAACTCTTTGCTAACCGAATCATCGGCCACGTGTCCTTGATGGGATGAACGGTCGGTCGGGGTTAGTCTATCCACCATTACCCCATTAGTGTCAAAACTCATGTTTAGCCTCAACCGAGTGTCAAAGTCACTCTATATCTTCCCACTTCCATCACAGCCAACAATGGTGAAGTTCTCCTCCGGGTCGGTTTTACTAAGTCTTGACCTGCTAATATGTCGCACCCTGCTCCTCGAATCTAGTCACATCCGTCGTAAAACTATTACATAAATAGGGGCGTATGACATCCTGGTACATCTTATTGACAC
>CM008286.1:42935312-42950153 GCA_002319775.1 Fagopyrum tataricum | reverse complement strand
GATTTTTGTTGCAAAGCTAAAAAACAAAAGTTGATGCTCATGAAGATTTGTGAAATAAAATTAGTTCCAATAGCAAACAACATGATCAATATGGTACTTACTTGAACTTACTCCCATGCCACGAGGTTTGGATGAACCAAACACAAAGATTTC
Organism: Fagopyrum tataricum; assembly: GCA_002319775.1. Lineage (NCBI taxonomy): Eukaryota > Viridiplantae > Streptophyta > Magnoliopsida > Caryophyllales > Polygonaceae > Fagopyrum > Fagopyrum tataricum. The sequence continues at coordinate 42,950,000 of CM008286.1, read as the reverse complement.
ATATTTTATCCTTTCGGGAAATTAGCCGCGTGCTCTTGCATATTAATGCTACTCATTCGGATTCCAAACCTTCACATCAACAAAACCACCATTCAACACATCATCCTAATCACCATTAGATGCAGCAAACAATTCAACATTCCTTTGATAACCAGTTGTGAAATCGTGTCTTTCAATCGGAGATAGATAGAATGGCGAGTTTTGTATTCTTAAGCAGTTAAGAGAAGTACATATTGGGTAAGCTTGACATCTCACATTGAGACAATACTTTCAACATATAAAATCAAATTAAGAAGAAAAATCAAATAATCATCAACCCAAAAAAAAAAAAAAGTTCAAACCTGCATATTAGTGTAATAATCGGGGTTCGGAATTTTTCTTCAAAGTCGATTTAAATTGGATTAATTCAAGTTGGATAAATTGTCGATAAGTTAAAGACAAATTCAAATGGATTTTTTTTAGGGCTCGATAAAAACAAATAAATAAATAAAATTGAACGGAATTATATTTTGGAACGGAAAATTCCGAGTATTATTCCGTTTTTACCATTCATCTTCTTCGTAAAAACCCTAAACACTATTCACCGCTTTTACCACCCCTAACCTCTGCTTCCCTGCCCGTTACCTTCTCTCTCCCTTGTCGAATGGGACCGGCCGCCCGGTTGGCCGCAGTCGCCAAGAAACTTGCGCCGGCAGGAACTTGGCCACACCCGCCTCGACTGCACCACCGCCGGAAGCGCCACAGCCCCAGCCTTCACCGCCTTGCTCCGCGTCCATCGACTCCAATCGATCGAAAAGACCGACGAAGCAACCAGATCTGTTGCCGCCTGCATCGAGTCCAACTGGGAAGATTCGCCGAAGCCACCGCCGTCGGAATAGATGCCTTGCCACCCTCACTGCGCCTGTTGTCGCCTCCAGTAATCGTCGCTGCGCTGGGCCATTGCCGCCCCACCGGATCTGAACTTCCCGATTCTCTCGCGCGAGTTCGGACCCGCTGAGGTGTGACAAAGCCGAGCCGGGAATCGCCACCTAGGACCTCGCCATTCTGCCGTCTGCCTCGCCTGCACCGGCCTCTTGCCGCCCAAGAAAGACCCGGAGCCGGAGAACAGGGCCTGCCCCGTCAACTTTCCCTCAAGAAAACCTAGATCGGGATTCTCAAACTTTTGGGTAAATTACAGAATGGATCCCATAGTTCTTGTTTGCGTTTATGGCCCAGATTTTTGGAAATTGCAATTTTTACCCTGAACTGGATAATTACAGAAAATGGCCCAGATTTTCTATTTGCATAAAAGGCCCAGACTTTCAATGTTCACAAATTCCCCCATTTTGATTAATTACAGTTTATGACCAATATTATAATTTTGGGAAACGACTTATATTTATTATAACTACAATTAGGGCCCAAGTTTTTAGTAAAGGAGGCTAAACTTGTGTAGTTGGTTTATTTAGGTATCTTATACCTTGGAGGCACTTTTGGGATACGAAGGGAGACTTGATTTAACATCGACACGCGACGTTTGACCTTTGACACGTAAGGTTTCCTAAACCTTATTTGGAATTCATCTACTTAGGACTTGGTTATGAATTATTTACATTATTTGAGCTTATTGATGATATATTATATCATATGCATCATTATTAGGTATTTTATGTCGATGACTAGGGTTGGATATTTTATCACGGTGATTGTGGAATCCGTCATTATAAGGTAAGTCACACCGACTTACTTAATTGCCGTCCTGTTTCAGATTATATTTGTTGTTGATTGTGAGTAGAACATATTTTATAGATTATACCTATATTATTTTATATTTTAGATGATTTTCATTAAATTGTGTAAATTGTTTTATCTTGAATGTTTAGAGATGTTGATATAATGACGGTAGTGTCTAGGAATAATTTTAGGGATTGATAGGAAATGATTATGGAAAGTATTACCGATGGTGATGAGATTATGAAGATGTGGTTATTATAAGTATTTTAGATATGATGGTATTTGTGATAGTAGGGGATGGTGAAAACACATGAATGTATGTATGGATGATAAGAGATGTTGATGATTATGGGGGGACGATATAAGTTAATGGTTGCATGTGATGGAAAAGAAATATGATAGGGTGAGGATGGTGATAAGTTATGTGATTGAATGGTTGTCTTTATAGTAATGAGAGTTGAAGGAGCTCAGAATGTGTATTATATGCACCTAAGTGATAAATGTATTGATAGTTGTGTTATCCTAAGTAGAGAGTGACATATGATCTTTTAAAGGAGAGCAACTAATAAGAGTTTTATTAGGTTTGAGCTAGTGATTTGATAAGTATCTTCATGAGATGTGTGTAGGTAGACGTTATAGATGTTTGGAGGGCGAAAATGTTTTGGGTTGTGAGTTTTTGAGATAAGTAGTTTAGTGGATGATGATGTTGGGTGGTGATAATGTGATAGTTGGCTTGATGATGTGTTGGAAATTGGTTTTGCCTGATGAATGATGTTAAAAGACCGTGTTATAGGTAGGGCGTGTTGCATGTGAGTGTAGTTTGGACTTTCTTGTTTTTTGGAGATTGTTTTATAAACTAAATCACTTATGATTTAAAAGTATTTTACAATTGGCAACCCACCGGTACGGTCATGGGCATGGTGACCTCGATGAGGGAGTGATGTCCCAGGCATGATTGTGCGACGTGGTGGGAGCCCCTTCCATATATAAAAACGTGCATACATGTTTTGGACGGTGTCCTAGTAGGAACCGAGCCGGAGAAAGAAGATGATATATAAAATGGGAGACGTGATGATAGATCTTCGTAACCATTAGTACGCCGGAGGGGCACATGTGGACTTGAGAGCGTTGCGTTATCTTGCGTTGCCGGAGAGTTGAGAGAGAATACATTCATTGCATTGGCATTGCATATCATCATAATTATTGTCATCATAAGCATTAGATGTTTAGTGGATTATTATATATACATTTCTTATCGTTACTATGCTTAGACTACTTGTTGGCGTGTTATTTGGTGGTGATGTCATAGTGCATTAATGTTAGAAAGTTAGTTAGCATGACTTGATGAAATGTGGTCTATACATTATTTGTTTGACTTAGCCTTAAATATAATAGTTAATGATGGTAGATTTGACTACTATTTTAGTATTTTTAATTTGACGTTCCTCATATGAAGCACACAATCTTGATCTGATTCTGGAGCTCCGACTCTAACTTTGGGACGCTAGTTTTATATGTTGTTGATTTTAGGACAACTCCGGGTTTTAGGTATGTTTCGGAGGAACTTCTCAGAGTTGGTGATCAGCCGGACCCACGTGTGCTTTAGGTTGTTGGGAAGGTCGTACTTGTTGGTCTTTACTTTTGGATTACTTTGAGTTGGTCGTCAAGGCTGTTTCTGTTTTATGTCTCTTTCTTCACACGATTTAAAATGCATGTTAATACAATTACTTATAAATTAAAGGTCGGATATGATGTTTTGTTTTGTCGTGCTCTTGTTGGAAGGTCCGATAGTGGAATTGTTGTCAGGCTAAATCTGGTGGACCCACGGTGTGGTTCACATCCTAGTGACATCTCGGGTTCCAAATCCCGAGGCGTTACATTAGCCAAAAGAACCAAAACCAATTTTAAGAAGAATCAAGATTGGCATCTTTGTTTATCATTCAAATCGACTTGTTTTCTTAAACAATCAAGTGAAGTTGGTTGTGCTTGTCTGCAATTGTGGTTATCTAAGATCTTCAAACTGTATAACAAATAGGAACTTAATCGGCTAACCAAACAAAGTAAATAAGATATTATCTAAAAATTCCACATTTTGGTTATGATAGAAGTATGTAAAATAGGGGGGTTTTTTAAGACGAGAAAGTATGAGAAGAGAGTTGAAGAAGTAATCGTAGAAGATATATACAATCTATTGTATTCAACTTTAAAGAAGAGAAGGTTGGGAAGAGAGTTGCAAGAGCAATCGGCTCTAGCTCCTCTTCCCCCCTTTTTAATTTCATGTCGTTGAAATTCCCAATTTGTTTGAACTTTTGTTGTTTTCTCCTCTGTTGTATATGATTAGGCTTTCTAAAATGTGAACCCGAGAAGCCATAAAGGTTGAAAGATAGGTAGATTGAAGGAGCGATTGAAAATCAAGTGATTTTCAATTTGATACCCATATCTTTCATACCAAACTAGTTTTAGATCATGTGCCCTGCACGGGTATTTATAATATATATAGGGTTAATTCGGTGAATAGACATTTTGTTAAAAAAAACGCATTTTAAAAAAAGTTATTCGTTAATAAAAGTGACTGATATATAATCTGATTTAAATCGTTTAAACAAAAGTTAAGCTTAACTTAAATGGATTTTTTTTAAAAAAAATCGGATTACTTTAAAATACTTATGTTAACAATTTTTTAAAAATACGATATTGGATATACATTTGAGATTTGCAACAAATTTAACAATTTCAATCTGAGTTGATTTTGGTTGAAATATGTAAACAATTATTTACTTAATTTAAAATTTTTAAATATAAATAATTTCAATTTATTAATATATTGGAATTTGGCTTAAAAAATAGATAATATTAATTTGGTTTTAAACTAAAAAACTAAAAAACTTATAAATAGATAATATCGAAATTGATAGTAATAGGTTTTATGATAAATTCTTTTTAACAAATTAAGATTTACGTATAATTTTAAAAGGAGTGACAATTTAGTCATATATGGTGATTTGACTGAAATCCTGAAACCTTATAGCGCCACGTCAGCAATCCGTATGCTACTTTAGTATATAAATATATAGATGTATAATCAGAAAAGTAAAAATTGAATTTTAATATTTATTTGTTAATTAAAAATAAAAAATTAACAAATAAAAACTTTAAGAATCCGGTCTTTAAATTTAACAACTTTAATAATTAAGAATCAGGTTTAAAAATATATATTTTTAGGGAGTGGCACTTTAGTAACATATGGTGATTTAGCTGAAATCCTGAAACCTTAGATCATCACGTCAGCAATCCGTAAGCTACTTTAGTTAGATATAATAGATAGGATATTATATATCAATTTGATATTCATATCTTTGATAACCATATCACATACCCATACCTGATATCTTTAGGGTATCGATACCAAACGAACCCTTAGGAATTAAAGCATTCAAAAGAGTCCAAATGTATCAATTTAAAGGAATATTTCAAAACAAAAAAAATAATCACAAAATAAATATAATAAATCTCATATTATAAAATTATATATATATATATATATATATATATATATATATATGTCGATCATGTTATCTTAAAGCATCCTTGATGTGATCCTCCCCAAAAAAGAAATCGTCTTCAATATGCCAGAACCCAAATCGCTTTGTCACCAACCGTCCAAGTCAAAACTCAGCCGCTACCTATCAAAATCAATACGAAAATGCTTGTTTTGAACTTGCCCAAGTCAAGCCAACTTTCACCCTTTCCGACTAAGCTGTCAGGTTTGTGCACTCTCAGTAAAACGCCTATAACTGAGGCAATACTTGGAACTAACATACCCATGAGTACTACTTTGAAAGGTACTTTTAATATCTACAACTTTCTAGTTTACACAAAGTCGAGATTCCAAGAGAAAGAGGGTGAAAATGACCCTACGTTGCAGCAACTACGGTACTTGTATGGATTGTTGGGCAAATTCATGCATGGAGGCATGAAAGATGGTTGTACAAAACATATGCACGTCCAACCAATACATATTTCATGCAGCATACATGCTCATATTATTCATATATTATGCTTGAATTTATGTATAATAATGTGAAGGTCAACAAGTGAACATTACACCAAACATTAAAGGCATCTTCACGCACCTACACTGAATCGAGTTCAAATTTAGCTCAATGGTTTTCTTCTTCTTCAATATGGACGTCCAAGACATGATTATACCCTCCTTGATCTGTTGTCCAAGTGAAGAGAATAATATCCAAGAGTCATCTTTGAATAAAAGTCAAATGTGGTCATTTATGTGTTTGAATTTACTAAAAAATCTCTTGTATTTCTTGCATTTTCTTTTGAAAAACCTTTGGCATTTCTCGAAATTATTAGGGGTGTTTCAAGGCTGATTTTGTACGCTATATAAAGCCTTGTGCATGCTCATTGTAAGGGAGGTCAAGTTAAATAAAGTGAGTTAGTCTTTGTGCTTTCAAAGTTGTTGATTGCTTTAAAACAAAACCCGAATTCTAGGTGAGATGCTTAGTTTTCAAACATCTAGGTGAGATGCTTAGGTGGTTATAAGGTGAGAGGCTGAGGGAATTTGCTCTTCATATCCAAAAACCCAAAATTCAAAAAAAAAAAAGAGTTTCATTTCCCGTTCTAATCCGAGTGTGAACTTGTGCCGGTGGATCCTTGTGTTCGAATCAAGTTTGATCACATCCCCTACGCAACTTTCACATCTTATAGAGAATTTAGGTATAGACTCACAACTCTCTCGATCATATTACAAACATCAACCTTTAAGTATTTAGAATATATAAACATTTAAATGCAACTCTCACGTCTTGTATTATTATTATTATCATCATCATCATCATCATTATAACTAATGTTCTAAAAGACGGCTTAGACGGTGTACGGACATTGTTTGTCTCGAATATGCCTTAGACAGTTTTGACTTTGGACGGGTTTAAGACGGAAAAAAACGGGTTTGAATGACCTAATAGGGCCCGGATGGTTTAGAACTTTCTAAAACCAAATCCTAAGCCGTTTTTTACGATCTTAACCGATACTTTTGTTCTCCTTTCTTTGGCGACAGTGATTGGCAACTAGAACTGCGAGCACTTCCTCCAGCGTCTACGATCACTCTATCCGAGCCTCCGGCGACGACTGATAACCTACTTTAGTCCCTCTCCTCATCCCTCTCTGAATTCTCTCTTACTCTATGTATTGATTTTCTCACTCTCAGCCTTTGTCTCACCTCTATCTAGGATTGCCGATTACGAGCACTTCATCTCCGCCCTTTGTCTCTCTCCCGCATCCCTTCCTATCTTTGTTGTATGGTAAACTGACATTTCGAAATTCTGAATGTCTGATGTTGTGATTGTTTATTCACTTCCATTTTTATTGATTTTCTATTATAAAGCAATGAATATTAAAATCTGAATCCGAGTGTGAGACATGCGTAACTCACTAATCTAGGATTCTAGTATTCTATAATTCTGAATTCTCAAACTCTTAGTGGAGTAGTGGACCATAACAATGAATATCAAAATCTGAATGTGAGTGTGAGACATGTTAAATATTAACATGTGTTAATCACTACTTTGTTAGTGATAGTGATTGTAATTGTAAATGTAAATTATTGTATATTCACTTATTTTTGTTATTTAAGTTGAGTAACAACGATGAATATTGATATTTTGTTGTTCAATTCTTAAACTTCTTATAGATTCATAAGAAGTCAACTCAAGACTCGACATCCATTGGTTTTAGTGTAGAGTATAGGAGTGGTGCGTCGAAATTGAAGTAAAATATTAGTGATGTTGGATGGGCACATGCGATCTTCACAAGCACCACAAATCTAGCAAGATGGAGATTCTTGAAATGTGAGAACGAGTTTGGTCGGAAGTTACCCAAATCAAGCAACACATTGTCAGCATAGGGGCAATATTGCACTTTGTACCAAGTCTTCGGATGAAGGTAAGAAAAAATATAAAAAGAAGCAATTCAAGAATCGAAAAAGAAGAAGATAGTGGCGAAAGAGGAGGGAGGATGCATGCATCAGAAAAAAAGTTGAAGTTCATGACTTAAACGAAGAAGATGAAAGCTTCAAAAAAGTCATCTCATTCTCTTGGATCAATGAATATATATGTTTTAAAGATCAATGTCGATACTTGGCTAGGCGGGTGTATGCATGAGTCCAACATTACTTTTCATCCGACGGACAATGATGTATTCAAAAGATTTGTTGAGGTGGTTTGACAATTTGGTATTGGTTATCAACCTCCATCTCAATCTCAACTCATAGAAGCTCTCTTGAAGGGTGAAGTTAAAAGAATGAAAAAGTCCCTCAAGGTTCAAGAAGAAGCATGAGAGAAAGATGGACGCTCTATGACCGGTGCTTGAAAACGATAGAAAGAGAAGAAACATTATGAACTTATGTGAACTCCGGAAGCCCGACAACCTTTTTTAGTTCAAAAGAGGCTTACATAGATGCACATAGCGAGCCATACATATTTGACCGTCTACACGGTATACGGGGTATTTTGTCTTTTAGAACATCGATAATGATATTGATAATAAAGTTCAAGTTTGCGACATATATTAATGAAAATTGACTATGTAAAAACCAATAACATAAATTTACAAAGAGTCGTCAAAACCATGTAAAATATAGAGCTCATTTCAAAGTACAAGATATGAATTTTATTTAATGTGGATCAAGGGATTGATACAAGCTCCATAGATGAACTTGCAGAAAACAAGAAGAAGAAAGATGGAGATCACCAACTAGTCGAGAGAACTTGAAACTGTATTTCTTTATTTTCGTGTAAAAGAACTGACGGGATATTACAGTTATTTATATGTGAAATATAACCATGGTTATTAGTAACATAATACCCAACCATGGTTAACTTTATTAACATCTAGTAATAACTACATTTCTCTATATTCTCCCCTCAAATTGGAACATCTACAAGTCCCAATTTGGATGATAAAAAGAAATGTTGTTCTTTGCCCAGTGCGTTAGTCATTATATCCGCCAGCTATGACTTGCTTGGAACATAAGTTGTTTTCATAAAACCTGATTGCACATGATGTCTAGCAAAATGACCATCGATATCAATATGCTTAGTGCGTTAATGAAAACAAGGATTTGCAACTATCTGTTGTTCAGCTCGATTATCACAATATAAAGTGACTGGAAAAGGTATCTGAATTTGGAGATGTTGAAAAATATAGCTTGTCCACAGTAACTCAGATGTTGTTGCTTCCATACTCCTATACTCAGCTTCAGCTGTTGATCTTGATACAATTGCTTGCTTCTTTGTCTTCCATGAGATTAAAGATTGTCCCATAAACACACAATATCATGTGAGTGATTTTCTAGAATCTATACAAGAACCCCAATCAGCATCTGAATATCCCTTGATGCTTAAATCCTGCTGGTAAGGATAAAATAATCCTTTTGTAATGTTGCTCTTAAGATATCGTAGAATATGTAACACTGCTTGATAGTGAGATAGCTTAGGTTGAGAGACAAATTGAGAAACTTGTTGCACTGCATATGACAGATCTGGCCTGGTGAGAGATAGATATAAAAGCCTCCTTACTGTTCTTCTGTATAATTCAGGGTCTGGAAAATTTTCTCCTTCATCTGTAGTCAATCTTAACCCTGTTGGTAATGGAAAGTGTGTTGGTTTGGATTCACTCATATTTGAATCCATTATGATGTATGTTGCATACTTTTTCTGACTGATGAAGGTACCCTGATCAGACTTGAAATTCTCCAATCCTAGGAAGTATCTTGCTTCACCCAAGTCCTTTATAGTGAATTTCTTATTTAAAGCTTCCTTCACTTTCTGCAATTCCTCTCCATGATTGCTTGTGACTAATATATCATCGTATATATACGAGTAACACATTCATATGATCTCCTTTTCCTTTAACAAATAAAGAATAGTCATCCATTAACTGAGCATATCCTAGATTGAGCAAGAACTGTGTCAATTCTAAATTCCACTGTCTAGATGCCTGTTTTAACCCATAGAGAGATCTTCTCAACCTGAAAACTTGATTTTGAACTGCCTTTTTATAACCATCTGGTGGTAGCATATAAATTTCTTCATCTAGAAATCCATGCAAGAAAGCATTATTCACATCCATTTGGAATAATGGCCAACCTTTTGCAGTAGCATATGCAATCACTATTCTGACTGTAGCTAACTTTGCAACTGGACTGAATGTGTGTTTGTAGTCTTTTCCCATTTTCTGATTAAACCCTTTCACTACTAACCGTGCCTTGTACCTTTCAACTGAACCATCTGGTCTATACTTGACTTTAAACACCCACTTACTACCTATAGCTTTGTATCCTGCTGGCAACTTTGTCATTTTTCAAGTCCCTTTCAATTCAATTCAAGGGCATCTAATTCCTTCTGCATTGCTTCTTCCCATTCCGGCTTTCCTTTAGCAGCCATATAATATGCAGGTTCTTCTACCTTTACAGTTTCCTCAAAAGAAGCAAAAAATTATGTATGTTGCTTTAGTGAGCATGGTATCTTTGTCACACTCGTCACATAGTCTGTTGTCCAGACTGGTGCTTCTCTTGTTCTCACTGATCTCCTTACTTCTGGTATATGTATCTCCTCATTCATGTTAATATGATATGACTGTCTGTCAATATATGTGTTTGCTTCCTCATTCTGAATTTCATTCTCAGTAGTCTCTTCATTTCTGTTGTCAAGTTGTTGATATCAACAAATATATCATCATCTTCCACCCAATCTGATTTTGTTTGAGCTGTTGTTTCTATGCCTTTACCTGAAGGGATATCTTTGAAAGGGAATTGTTGTTCACTAAACAACACATCTATGTTGTTGAATATTTCTCTTGAGGTCAAATCATACAATTTATATCCCTTTTGGTTGACTAGATATCCTAACAATGCACATCTTCTTCCTTTTGGGTCAAATTTATCTCTTCACCCTCAGAACATTTGCAGCATAACATAAACAATCTATAGTCCTCAGATTGTCATAAATTGTTTCTTTTCCAAATAACACTTGATATGGTGTCTTCCAATCAATGTTAACTAATGGTATCTTATTGATCAAATAAGTTGTTGTCGAGATGCATTCTTCCCAGAATTTCTTTGGAAAATTGGCATGCAACATTAATGCTCTAGCTGTGTCAAGCAAATGCCTATGATTTCTTTCCACAATTCCATTATGTTGTGGTCTATAGGGCATTGACTTCTGATGTAAAATTCCCATCAGAGTAAGGAACATTTGACAATTAGTGTTCACAATCTCTGAACCATTGTCAGAACTAATCACCTTAACTGAAGTCTTGAATTGTGTTTTGACCATCAACACAAATCCTTTCATAACTTCCTTCACCTGATCTTTCTGAACAATAAGTATGTCCATGTGGCCCTACTTTTGTCATCAACAATAGTGAAGAAATACTTTTCTCCATTAGTACTTGGAACTCTAAATGGTCCCCACAAGTCCATGTGTACAAGATCAAAACAATGCTCAGACTCATGAGTACTTCTCATAAAAGGTAATCTGTGAAATTTTGCCATTGCACAAATATCACAACTATGACCAACAGTGCTTCCCATTTTATTACAATTGTTCAAATGTAACATTTTGAAAAAAGACATATGTCCTAATCGTGCATGTAGGAGCTCTACATCAATTGTATTACTAGAACAACACATCTTCTGATTTTCCTTGCATTTGTTTGCCTTCAATGTATACAGACCACCATTCTCTTTTCCTACTGGCAACTCTTTGTCTATTCACACGGCCTTGTAGTGCACAACATTTTCTCATAAAAAAACTGCTACTAAATTCTGATCCGAAATAACTTTTGTTCACTGACAGCAGGTTATATTTAAACCCAGGCACTAGCAGCACATCAAACAAGCTCTAACTGATCACTTAGCACAACATTGTCAATTCTCTCAACCTTTTTCACACTACCATCAGGAAGTTTCACACTGATAGGCATAGCTAACTCTCTTATGTTTGAAAAATTCATCAGATATGGAGACATATGATCTGTTGCTCCCACTATCTAATATCCATTCATCATTTTTCAAATCAAGAGTAGCAAGGTTAATGTATGATGTACCTGAAAAATTAGTTGATGACATCGTCATCTTCCCTTTCATCATCTCTTGACACATAGCTTGCATGAAATCCGAATCAAAATTGCAACCTTTTTATGTTGTGTTCATCTCAGTTTGGCATATCTAATGGCGTGTCTGCATCGTTGGTCACATTAGCAGCTAATCTCTGCCCTTGTCTCCTCCTTTCCTTTTTTCCTTTCCACCAATCAGGATAACCTATGACTTCAAAACACTCCTCTGCAGTGTCTCCAGTAACATTGCAATGTGTGCAAGTTCTTTGATCATTTCCCTTTGTCTTCTTGTAATCTTTCCTCCCATTTCCCCTTGTCATGAAAGCAGTTGGTTCTATTACCCTATTCGTCAACTGTTTCTGTTGTTCTACCTGCAGAATCAATCCAAATGCCTTATCCAGATCAGGTGTAGGTTCCATTCCTAATATCCGGCTTTTCACAGCATCAAACTCTGCATTCAAATTGCACAGAAAGTGCATCATCTGATCTTGAGTATCTAACTCTTGGTACTTTGCAATAACCTTGCAAGAACACTTCTCCAATTGTCCACAAGTACAACTTGGCATATCAATCAAGCTTTGGCCTCTCATCCCAGCATTTCTTTAATCGATTGAAATACTCTGTTACTGAATCACTTCCCTGTGAAATACGCATCAGTTCTTGTTTCAGTTGAAACAATATGGTGCACTTCCTCTGTTATACCTGATAGCAATATCCGTCCACAATTCTTTGGCCGAGTTTGCATACATAAAAGCCAAAGCCATATTTGGTTTCATTGAATTCAAGATCCAGCAAGATACCAACCGATCACACCTCTTCCATTTGATTAGATTGTTAGGATTCTCATTTGGTCTAGGTATTGTCCCATCTACAAACCCTAGCTTCATCCTGGCTTTAACAACTTCTTTTCAACTCCTTTCACTATAATATAAATAGAAACAAAATGCTAGTAACGAGATTGATAACTTGTCCCAAACAAGAGAGAGTGCCATAACAATCGGCCTCTTCCATCCCAAATAATTTTGGCCATCAAATTGCATCGTCGTTAGTGACATTGTTTGTGTATCTGAATTCGCCACGTACAATGGATCATTCTGTGTGTTTCCATTTGCCTGAAGAAATTGTACAATTGTTGAAAATTCTTTGTCCATTCCTCCGTCTTCTTGATTTGTGAATTATTCTTCCATCGCAAATCAAATTTTCTCTCAAATCCCTTCCCTCAAGCTCTCCCTTCCCTTAAGCTATGAATTTTATTAAATGTGAATCAAGGGATTGATACAAGCTCCATAGATGAACTTGCAGAAAACAAGAAGAGGAAGGATGAAGATCACCAACCATGGTTATTAGTAACATAATACACAACCATGGTTAACTTTATTAACAGCTAGTAATAGCTACATTTCTCTATACAAGACGTGCATAACTAATATCAAACCAATTCCTAACCAATCAACTTCCTTGTATTCCTTTTGAATCATATGCTGAGACCACCCTGTTGAATCCGAGAATCGAAGGAATCATATCCCCTACAATGATACTAGATTCGAAAATGTGTCCTTTAGGGTTTTGTTTTACATGAAAATCAAAGTTAAAAAGCAGAAAAACCATGCCCGTATTGACAGTATGATCTGAACAAAACTTCCGCGAGGAAGAAGGATTTGTATAGTAGAGAAAATGGATTAGTCTTGTAATCAGATATCATTGCTGATTGGGATTTGAATCTTTCTCGGCCTTCCTGATGGATATCGTCCACAGAAGATCTGAATCTGATTGCACAGTCACGGTGTCCCCTTTTACTAAGTTAGATGTGCTTACTAAACCGCCAAACTTCATCTCCGTGTCAGCTAAAATTTCAGAGAAAAGGCAAACTATTAGATTGAATTCGGAAAAAAGTGTTAACAATGATAAAACAATGAACTTACACAAAATTCCATTCAAGCCCGGTTGTTGTACAACAACCACATGGCGTCCCAACAGGTACAAGACCACAATGTGGACCAACAATCGAAGGCTCAATACGAATCTCATGACGATGAGTTCTCGGAAGAAGATGGACGAGGCAATGATCAGACATTAGAATTATACGTAAGGTGGAGAAACGATATAAAACATTAAGGTTCCCAGCCTCGTGATCAAAACGCCCACCAAGAGCACCAGTTGCAAAAATGCACAGCTGCAATTCCGTATTATTAAAATCATTAGGAACTTGTAGAGAACTCATTTCCAAAATAACATAAATTCCAATTTTGCAGGTCCTTTAAAGGGTAAGAGTGAGGGCAACTTGTATCAGCCTTTCAGCAGAATAAATCATGAGAATCCATCATAGAAACAAATTCAATGTAATTGTGTAAATTAATGTAATAATCTAAATCTAAGGGCTTGTTCGGTATAGCTTTTTGTAGACATCAGTAAAAGAGAAAAAGCTATTTAGTGTTTGGAAGAAGTAGGTTATTTGAGAGATTAGATTTTTGTTTAGAGCTTTTTAGTAGATTTTTGAAAGCTCTTTAAAATAGAGTTGAGTAGATTTTTCATTAGCTTTCTATTTTGGTCTAATATGCCACTCCAAGCCATTTGCGATTTCACTTTTTTATTATTTAATCAGTAGTTTTTGCTGAATTCACCATAAAAATCTACCGATAAATCTCCTATCAAACACTTTTTAGAGCTTTCATTGAATTTTACAAAACGATTCAAAGGTCTACCAAACAAAACTAACCAAAAAATAAAGCTACCCAAAAAGATTTTTCCAAAAAGCATAAACCATCCAACAAACTTAAACTACCGAAAAGCTTGTTTTACTGAACAACACCCTAAATTTATCCTTAAATCTGAAAAATATTTATT
>CM008286.1:42899244-42925312 GCA_002319775.1 Fagopyrum tataricum | reverse complement strand
GCATTGAGTTAGAGCCTGGTACGAGACCGATCTCGAAGGCCCCATACCGGATGGCGCATGTCGAGATGTTAGAGCTGAAGAAGCAACTCGAGGAGTTGGCTGAGATGGGTTTTATCCGCCCTAGTTTATCCCCATGGGGAGCACATGTCCTCTCCGTATGGAAGAAGGATAGATCACTAAGATTATGCATTGATTACAGAGAGTTGAACAAGGTGACCATCAAGAACAAGTATCCACTGCCTCGTATTGATGATTTGTTTGATCAACTTCAGGGAGCGACTGTATTTTCCAAGATTGGCCTGCGTTGAGGGTATCACCAGCTAGGGGTGAGAGAGAAGGATGTGCACAGGACAGCATTCAGGACCAGATATGGCCACTACGAGTTTGTTGTGATGCCATTTGGGCTTACGAATGCCCCAATAGTTTTTATGGAGTTGATGAACAGTATCTTCATCGACTTCCTGGATCAATTTGTGGTGGTCTTCATAGATGACATTATGGTGTACTCTCGCAGCAAAGAGGAGCATGCAGGACAGCTGAGGACTGAATTGCAGGTTCTACGAGATAGAGAACGTTATGCTAAGTTCGCTAAGTGTGAGTTGTGGATGCCAGAGGTAGCATTCCTAGGTCATGTGGTTTCAGCTGAAAGGATCAAGGTGGATCCGGCGAAGATAGAGGCAGTAGCAGCTTGGACTACACCGACGAATGTCAAGGAAGTACGTAGCTTCCTTGGCCTAGCCGGTTATTACAGACGCTTTGTGGAGGGTATTTTCTGTGATTGCCCGTCCACTGACGAGTTTACTAAGGAAGACTACAAGATTTGTATGGTCTAATCAATGTATGTAGAGTTTTGAGGAGTTGAAGAGGCGTCTGACCTCTGCTCCTATTTTGACACAGCTAGAGGGTACAGAGGATTTTGTGGTTTACAGTGATGCATCCAAGCTAGGCTTGGGATGTGTATTGATGCAACGAGGCAAAGTGATTGTTTATGCGTCTCGACAGCTGAAGACGTATGAGGAGAACTACCCGACTCATGATCTGGAGTTAGCAGCGGTAGTACATGCCTTGAAGATCTGGAAACATTACCTGTATGGTGCTACATGTCAGATCTTCACAGAACATAAGAGTCTGAAGTACATTTCACGCAGCGGGAATTGAATAACCGCCAGCGTAGATGGCTCGAGCTGATCAAGGACTTTGATTTAGAGATTTTGTATCATCCAGGGAAGGCAAACGTTGTCGCCGACGCCCTGAGCAGGAAGACGCCTCGAGAGCAGGCGATTGCGAGATTGACAATTCAGCATCAGTTACAGAGAGACCTGATCTGGTTGGAGTTGGACATCTAGTTTCCTGATGAGGATGCCCAGCTGCGTACGTTAGAGATTCTTCCTGATCTGTTGGGTGAGATCCAACAGAAGCAGGAGACCTGCTCGACACTGATGAGGATACGAGATAGGATGTCTCAAGATGAGGCACCACAGTTCCTGCTAGGAGCAAATGAAATATTGAGGCGCCGCGGTCGCGTCTGTGTACCCGCTGATGCGGATCTACGTCAGAGGATTTTACAGGAGGCTCACTGTACACCTTACTCTGTACACCCAGGTACAAGTAAGATGTATCAGGATTTGAGACGTTCATATTAGTGGGGAGGGCTGAAGCCCGATGTGGCCAGATTTGTAGCACAGTGTGCGACCTGTCAGTAGGTCAAGATAGAGCATAGCAGACCTGGAGGTGAGCTCCATCCACTTAGTGTTCCAAAGAGGAAGTGAGAGGATATCACCATGGATTTTGTGACTGGACTAAGACTGAGCCGGAGTTTTGATGCCATCTGGGTCATAGTGGACAAATTGACGAAGACGGCACGTTTTATCCCTATACGGGAAACGTGGCCGGTGAGCAGATTAGCTGAGGAGTACACTAGGTAGATAGTGAGACTCCATGGTGTCCCGAGGACGATCGTCTCAGACAGAGATGGGCGATTTACCTTGAGACTCTAGCAGCAAATTCAGACTGCCCTGAGGACGAGTTTGCACTTCACGACTGCGTTCCATCCTCAGACAGATGGTCAGTCAGAGAGGACCATTCAGACACTAGAGGATATGCTGCGAGCTTGTGTGTTGGATTGGGGACAAGTGTGGACGGATCATCTCCCACTTGTTGAGTTCTCATACAACAACAACTGGCATCTATTGGGGTGGCCCCATATGAGGCACTGTATGGGCAGAGATGTCATACCCCGTTATGCTGGGATGAGCAGAGCAGTGTTAGTGGTCTGACATCTGATCAGATTCAGGATGATGTGGCTCGAGTAGCACTGATTAGAGAAAGGATGTTGACAGCTCAGAGCCGTCAGAAGTGTTATGCAGATAAGAGGCGTATACCTCTAGAGTTCAGAGTTGGAGCTAATGTGTGGCTGAGAGTGTCCCCGACACGAGGTGTTAGACGTTTTGGCATTAAGGGGAAGCTGAGTCCCCGATATGTCGGACCGTTCAAGATTCTGGATCGGGTTGGGAGCGCAGCATACAGATTAGCCTTGCCTCCGAGATTAGAGGGTGTTCACCCTGGATTTCACGTGTCTTAGCTGAGGGAGTATATACCAGTTCCGAGACATATTGTGAGTTATGATGCTTTCGTGGTTGAGTCGAACCACACCTTTGTTGAGCACCCGATTGCAGTCCTAGAACGAGGTATGAGACGCCTGCGTTTGAAGGACATTCCTATGCTGAGGATACAGTGGTCGAGACGAGGACCTGATGAGGCTACATGGGAGACTGAGGATAGTATCCAGAGGAAATATCAAGAGTTCTATGCCGAGATAGGTGCACCAGTAGGATCACCGAGTAGATCTTAGTACTATCTTGGTGAGTGTTATGCTTATGTGCTTATATGCTATGATGTGTTATTTTCATACTAGCTTGATGTGATATGATCTTATTAGATCTTGTTGTGCTAGTATGATTATTGTTTATAGCTGGAGATGGCTCTTTCCTCCATGCTATTGTGATACGTTTAGGATTCAGCTGGAGATGGTTATTCCTCCATGCTATTTTGATGGACATAGTGTTGTTGGAGATGTTTTCCTCCATGCCTTTCTGTTATGAGTATGATACGGCTAGAGATGTGATTCTTCTATGCCTTGTGATGTGTTTATGGTTTGGCTAGAGATGGTTTTCCTCTATGCCTTGGATAGTGTTTTGTTGCTGGAGTTGATGATTTCCTCCATGCTTATGTTTGAGGTTATAGAGAGTTGTGTCTCGACTTTTGAGTCCGAGTGGTTTCAAGACTTTACAAGTTTCGGGACGAAACTTGTTTTTAGGGGGGTGAGGTGTAAGAACCTTAGTCTTTTGGACCGAGTTTGCCTTAGCCGAGATTTCGCTTTAGCTGAGATTTGATCTTAGCCGCCCCCGCGGGCTTGTGTGCCGCCCCAGCGAATTTCCGCTCCCGCGGCCCAGGGAACCGCCCCCGCGATTTCCTGCGGCTACAGCCGGTTTTGTTTACCGGTTGACCATGCTTTACCTTACCTTCTTAATCTCACCTTGGCTGCATGACCAAGGGTTCCTCACTTCATTTCCCAGCCACCATACGTCCTTCTTGCTTCTCCCTTCTTGCTCCTTGATCTTGTTCTTAGTTTCCTTGAGTTTGGAAGAGTTTGGTGTGGCCTTGTTTTTGCTGGAGGTTGTGTGACGTGTTGCTGAGCTTGGAAGCTAGTGAGGTTGGTAGTTGATCTTCTTTGCAGCATAGGACCACAAGTGTGGTAAGTCTTCTTTTTCTTCTGCTTCTCTTCTTCCTTTCTTTGATTCCATCTTCCTTAGCTTAGGATTAGATTATTTGATCATATATTAATGTTAGTATGTGTATGTATATGCATGTGTGTGATTTTGGAATGGAAGAGACGTGATTTAATCACGTGAAGAGTGAAAGAGGACTCGCGGGGCTACGTTCTGCACTGTCGCCGCCCCCGCGCCTGGAAGCCGCCGCCCCTGCGGAAGACGTGTCACCGCACCTGCGGCCAGAAGCCACCGCCCCGCGGAAACGGTCACAGCGCCAGTGCCTGCGTCATTCCGTGCCTGCGCTTGCCAGCGGCCACGGTCACCGCGCCTGTGGTTTGCCTGTGCCGCCCCTGCGTCTTTCCGTCACGCAGGTGCGTCTTGTCCCGGGTCTACCTAGAGTTGGGTAGATCATTTCCTTTCCTAGTATGAGCGAGTTAGTAGCATGCTAGGTACGTGTATGAGGTTAGAATGATGATGAGTACGTTATCGTTTATGCCAGTTATGGCTTTGAGGTTTAGGAGTTAGGATACGATCCTTTTGGATCCCTTGGGTCTAGGTGTGACCCTTTGATGGATATGAGTTGATATATTGTTATGCCTTGTTATTAGGCAGTGTTGTCCTCCAGATTGGAGTGAACCGTGTTTGAGATCGTGGTTGAGACTACTACTGAGGTTGAGGTAAGTCCATAGGACTTACTTAGCTACCATCTTTATATTGGATGTGTGCATGAGTGGTGTGTGTGTTATCTGCTTTATAACATGCATTATGATTATTACCGACCTATGGTCTAGTGACTGCCCATTATCGGGCCGTGACAACTTGTCCTTTCATCCCGCTGCGAGTCTGGAGGTTCTATGCGTTCTGGTTAGACTTGGATTGTGGGGCGGGCTTTCTCCACTCCCATAGGGTATACGGGGACGGTGACCGTATCACCACTCCAGCTGGCACTATTCCCCAGAGGCGAGGATTATATATTCCTCGTGTCACATATGTTCATATACATTTATTTGTACGATTTGAGTGTTGGACTTTATAAAGATAATTAACCGGGTAAATGTGTGATAGCATGATGATGTGTTTATTATTCCTGACGTGTGATTGTGCTCTTGCATCTCTATATATTGATGTATGGTTACCTAACGGTTTTATACCGTGTTGTAGATCCTTTGCAGGTTAGGAGAGCTGCAGAGTGATCTAGAGTGGGTGATCCACTGAGGGCTCCGTACACTGGGGTGTTATCGTGGGATATGGGACATTTCATATGTACAGTTTATGTTTACTTTTGTACTCAGCGGTACTTCTGTATTACCTTTTGATATGTATATATATATATATATATATATATATATATATATATATATATATATATATATATATATATATATATATATATATATATATATATATATATATCAGTTTTATGTTTTGTTTTAATCTATCGGTGCCTTGTTGTAAGATTTAGTGAACTTGTTGTCATGCTAGGGTCAAGATCCATTGTGAGATCCTAGCCTAGTAGCACCTCGAGTCCTACGGATTGGGGTGTTACAAAGTTGGCATCAGAGCCCAGGTTGACAACAAAGGCACTTGTAATCAGCGATAAAGGTCGAATATATTATATAGATATTCTGTTGTGATTGATTTGATATATATCCATACATATGGCATATATATAGCCTGATAGGTTAAGTGTACTTGTTCTGCAGATGGCTCAGACTGGAGTTATATCTGCAGATGAACGAGCTAGGGATAGTTGATTTAGGGTAAAAATTAGCAAAATAATGATAAATATTTCCATGTAAATCGCATAACTTGTGACATCCTTTATGTAATGCATACAAGTTTAATGTATCTTATTATAAATCAATATATAAACATAGGGGTCACATAACAAATTATAAAAAGACTATAAAGATATAAAATACAACTTAAATTAAAAGGTATATTTCCATTCAATAAAAAAAAACTAATCAAATGTTAGCAATGGAGACTAGATCATCCGAATTCCATCTTTAATTTAAAAGGTATGTTTTTTTTTGTTTTTTTTTTGCTTATAAGGTATTTTTTTTTTTTTTGCTTATAGGAGTCAAGTTGTATGTTTAATTTAGAGAACTGAATGTTGAATTCTATTTTATTATCTAATTTGAGTATAGATGTGTTAAATTTAGAAATTTGCTACTATAATTATTGTAGGTTTGTATGATATTACGTGAATGATAACATTATTATTTTAAAAAAAGAAAAAGAAAAATAGTCTTAAGATAGGATAAATTATATAATTAATGTACTTAAGATGGTATCTTATAAGATTATTTATAGGTAGTAAAATAGGATTTACATTACCTATATCAAAATATGTTTAATCTAAGAGTAGATCGATGTGATGACATATTGATGTAGTGATATTACCTCATTTAAAATAAAATGTACTTTAATTGAATCTAGGAGTAGATGAAGTATATATGTTAGCTACAATGTCTAATCAATTATATTAGTTATATGATTTAGGAGAACCAATTGAACCCCATAACAATTAGGAATTTACATTAGATGGATCAAACTATTCTTAAAATAGGAACGTTAGACTCCTTTTCTTTTTCTTTTTAGCTTGGCTTTTTAAATTTTTTTTTTTAAAGTTCTCTTCACCTCTTTTGTTGAATCTAGGAATAGATGAACTATATATGTTAGCTTTAACTAAGTGAAATTTTAAAGAATGAAGAATGCTCTATGGTCTAAATTCCTAGTAAAGAATTTTCATGAAATTCGAATTCCCAATAAAGAAGGGAGAATGACCAACTAATGAACTTTACTATTCATGCTGGAAATTTGGATAACTTTAGTTTTTAAATATTAAATAATAAAATTACACTTCATTGATAGTCTCTGGTTTGAATTCGATCAATAGAGGGGGAGACATAGTGTTGAAGATTAAAGAAATAATCAAGAATTTGAAAGATTTATTAAAATAGATTGATAAAATCTCTACAAGGGATATGACAAAACGGAAAGAGGAGATGAAGAAAGACGTATACAAAGAGCAAGGAAATTAATCTCATGCCAATAAACAGGGTAAGGTCATTAATTAATCTCCTACAAAACAAATGAAAAGGAAATTACGGTAGGAGACTAAGAGAGTAGATCACCGGAGCGGTTAGGGTTTTTAAATGACCGGGGATTATATAATAAAGTAAAAAATAAATAAAGCGTTATTAACTTATGTTTTAATATTATATAATATTCTAAAAAAATTATATAATTTTAATTATTTTTAAATCTCGAATCTAAAATAATGTGATGTGGTTGAAATAAAAAAATTTTGTTTCTATATAGGTCATATAAAATCGAGTGTAATGATGAACCGAGAATGGATGGACGATAAATTGGAACCTGAACGTAAAAGAATAAAAGAAACATTCTACAAAGTTCTTGTGATTTTTTTATTGCTTTCGCATTGTCGCACGCCGGTAAATCAAAAGAAATTTGGTGCCCGTGTTGTAAATGTGAAAATTGTAAATATCATGAGGCGGAAACTGTCTGGG
Source organism: Fagopyrum tataricum (assembly GCA_002319775.1). NCBI lineage: Eukaryota > Viridiplantae > Streptophyta > Magnoliopsida > Caryophyllales > Polygonaceae > Fagopyrum > Fagopyrum tataricum. The sequence goes on along the minus strand of CM008286.1, from coordinate 42,918,006 downwards.
GACACTAGTTGAGGAAAGGGTTCATGTCAGGCTACTATCGTCGGACTTCTCACGGAGAAGCTCGTGCAACAAAGTCGGATGCTAGTTATGTTCCAAATAGCCGATATTTTCCAAAGGCAAGGATGTGATCGTCATACGACACAACAATGTATGGTATTCGATACAAGTAGTCCAAATTTGGCTCAACATTGCGGGGAAACCGGTAATTTTGGCGCTTTAGTTGAATGTGAAGCACCACTTATTCCCTCGTCAAGCAATGTGAATACAACATCTCCAAATATTCAACCCGATTTAAATGTTGAAATGGATGATCAAGTCTCCTCTACGAAAAGATATTGAAAATCTTTAGGAGCTGTAGACAAGCCATTATGTGACGGATGTGAAGACAAAACTGTGTTATCTTCTTTCGTAGAGCTACTTAGCATCAAATTTGAGTTCAACTTGTCCGAAAACTTCTACAGCAAGATTTCTAAATGGATAGGAAATTGTCTACCTCGAGATCATATGTTTCCCAATGACTATTACTAATTAAAAAAGCTTGTGCGAGACTTAGGAATGCCATTGGAATAAATTAATGTGATGTTTGTTCCAAAGGTTGCATGTTATTTTGGAAGGAAGATATCGATTTACAAAATTGAAAACTTTGCAAAAAGGATAGGTATAAACGCAAAAGCAAAGGAAAAGATGTTTCATATAAGTAGTTGTGTTATTTACCTTTGATATCGAGATTGCAACGGTTATATGCATGTGAGAATACATCAAGCACATGAGATTGCAACGGTTATATGCACGTGACAATCATTTTTAACACGGTTATGGATACATTAACATTAGCTTGTAATTATACGTGTGCAAACGTATAATTACAAGCTAATTGGGATGCAGAGTCATGATTGTCACGTGTTTCTGCAGCGATTGATTCCGATTGCTTTTAGAGAAATGTTACCGGAGTATGTTTGGGGAGCACTCGCGAAATTGAGTTTATTCATTCACTCCATATGCTCAGGGGCATTATCAGTTCTCGAAATGGATAACTTGGATAAGGCTATTCCACTAGTTTTATGCAAGTTGGAGACGATTTTTCCTTCATCTTTTTTTTTACTCAATAGAACATTTGGTGATACACTTGGCTTATGAAGCAAAAATTGCAGGTCCGGTATATTTCTGTTAGATGTATCCATTCGAGAGGTAATTATCAAGTTCTAACATTTTTTGTTTAAGTTTACTATATTTGGAATAATTATTTTTGTTTTTATAGATTTTTATATCACTTGAAGCACAAAGTTGGTGAGAGAGTTCGCAATAAGCGACATGTTGAAGTTTCGATTTGTAACTCGTATATCATTGAAGAAATATCTACATTGTCCGAGCACTACTTTAAACCAAAAGTGTCGGAAAGAAGAAAGCAACCACGACATACCAACGAGGTTTCATCTCAAATTGACCCTCTTATATATATTCTCAACTATCTAGGTCGAGGAATAGGTAAAACCATTACATGGTGGCTAACTAATCAACCCATAGAGAAGCACGCAATTGATACGTGTATTTTGAAGAATTTTAATCAGGTTGATGCCTATAGTATGTAAGTAATTTTTATTTCATAATAAATTTCAGTTAACGTGTTTCCATATAAAAAGTGTTGGTTTATAACAGTATTATTTGTCATAACTAAAAATGAGTTTGACAATGAGGTTGGTGGAGCGAACGATAGAAGTTGTGAAGTCGATTTTGTTTCATGGTTTAAATCATATGTAAGTATGTTTCGTAATGTAATTGTTTTAACACAATGCAATCATACTAATACATTTTTTATAGATTAGTTCTCACTAAAATCTTTTTATGTAGGTTGACAAGAACAAGGTATCAAATGATCTTATATTAAGCCTCTCTTAGGGCCCAAGAGTAATGGTAACGTTGTGGCCGTCATATACTATCAATGGTTACATGTTTCACACATTGGAAAAGGGAGAGGGTAAATCCACAATGAATAGTGGAGTATGGTTTCGATCATCAGACTGTACAGGTGGCACACATGACTTTTATGGGCTTCTTGAAGAGATAATTCAATTGGAGTATCCAAGTAGTCCGACAAAGAAAGTTGTGTTGTTTAAATGCCGTTGGTTTAATCCGATCAATAACATGTGCGTACATCCAAAATATGATATCGTAGATGTTAATCACAAGCGGTTATATAGGGAGATGACCCCTTTATATTGGCGCAACAAGCTATTCAAGTTTATTATGCGCCATATTCTGGAGCAAAGTGAAATCATGATCATTTCTTTTTACATTAGAATTTTTTGTATCATCAAAATTTATGCCATTTTTTGTAAGAGCCTTAGTCTTTTGGAGCTGAGGTAGCCTTGTAACACCCCGAATCCGGGACTCGGAGTGCTACTAGGCTAGGATCTCACAATGGATCCTGACCCTAGCCTGACAACAAGTTCACTGAATCTTACAACAAGGCACCAATAGATTAAAACAAAACATAAAACTAATATATATATATATATATATATATATATATATATATATATATATCAAAAAGGTGATACAAAGTATTGCTGAGTACAAAGTCAAAACAGAAATCCGTACAACATAAATAACATTGCTATGTATATAATGAAACTTTATTTTAGTATATTAACGATGATAATGAAACTTTATTTTAGTATATTAATAACCAATTAATATACTAAAATAAGGTATATAAGGAGAGTACTATTACCTTAAATATTGACATTATTTAGTATCAAATTTAAATTACATTTTGAGCTAATAATACTATACTCCGTGCCGTTCCACACTAATTTGTTGGACTCGTGCATGACACGCTTGTTGGACTCGTGTATAGGTACGTATACATATGCACGTTACTATATATGCAGTTTCAATTCTATACTAATTACGTATGCACAACACGAAGTGACTCATGCATCACTCACGTGCACAAAGTCGTGCATATGTATACTACATTGTATAAAAATAAAAAAAAGGACACGAATAATATAAACATAACTTTAGAGCCCACAATCGTGCATACATATAATACATTTTATAATATTTTATAAAATACTACATTTTAGGGAATAATCCTTTCAAAAAAAAATTGCATAGTAAAGTGTATATACACGACTTTGTGTGCTCTAAAGTTATGTTTAGATTATTCGTGTCCCATTTTTTTTTTATACAATGTAGTATACATATGCACAACTTTGTGCACGTGAGTGATGCATGAGTTACTTCGTGTTGTGCATATGTAATCAATATATAATTGAAATTGCATAGTAACGTGCATATGTATACGTACCTATGCACGAGTCCAACAAACGTGTCATGCACGAGTCCAACAAATTAGTGTGGAACGGCACAAAGTATAGTATTATTAGCTCAAACATGTAATTTAAATTTGATAGTAAATAATGTCAATATTTAAGGTAATAATATATTATATTACTCTCCTTATATACATAGCAATGTTATTAATATACTAAAATAAAGCTTCTTCATCATCTTCATTGTTTAATCGTGTGGTCTTAATTGGTTCTTATTTCTTACCGGAACTTTGGTTCTTACTTGATATATATATATATATATATCAAAAAGGTGATACAAAGTACTGCTGAGTACAAAGTCAAAACAGAAATCTGTACAACATAAATAACCCATCCCACGATATCGCCCAGTGTACGGAACCCTCAGCAGATCACCCCTCTGGATCACTTTGCAGCTCTCCTAACCTACAAAGGATCTACAATACGGTATAAAACCGTTAGCTAACCATACACATATATAAGAAGATACTAGAGCACAAACACATATCAAGAATCATAACACATCATCATGCTTTCACACATTTACCCGGTTTATTATCTTAATAAGTCCAAACACTCAATCGTATAAATAGATGTATATGAATATACGTGACATGAGAAATGTATATAACCCTCGCCTCTGCGTGCAATAGCTAGCTGGAGTGGTATCAGCGCACTTTCCCGTATACCATATGGAGTGGTAGGTGCCCTTCCCGTATACCAGGTCTAACTAGCTTACAAAGAACTTCCCAGATTCCACTACGGGATGAAAGGTAAGTTGTCACAGCCACTACAATGGGCGGTCAATATAACATAGGTCGGTAATGAACCATATCGCATGCTACAAAGCATATAACAATCACCACTCAAGCATACATCCAATATAAGGAAAGTAGCTAAGTAAGTCCTATGGACTTACCTCAATCTCAGAAGTAGTATCACTACGATCAGCTCTCACTCAGGTCCACTCCAAACTGGAGGACAACACGGCCTATACAAGGCATACATATATATATATCAAACTCCTATCACATAAAGGGGTCACACCTAGGCCCAAGGGATCCATAAGGATCATGTTCAACTCGTAAACCTCAAAGTCGTAACCGGCATATCTATATCATACTCATATCATCCGATACCTAGCATGGTACTAAGTCCCTCATACTAAGAAAAGAAAGGACCTACCCAACTATAGGTAGTCCTGGGACAAGACGCACTTGCGTGATCAAGGGACGCAGGGGCGGAATAGACAACCCGCAGGCGCGGCAGGGAGCAGCCGCAGGCGCGGTGACAAGGGACGCAGGCAACGCAGGCAAGGCGCGGGCACGGCGGCACATCCGCAGGGGCGGCGTCTTCCGGGTGCGGGGGCGGCGACGATGCAGAAAGCAATCTCGCGGCTTCTCTTCGGCTCTTCACGTGATCAAATCACGTCTTCTCTCATCCAAAGTCACACACACACATATACATACACATTCCAACATTAATCTATGACCAAACACCTAATCCTAAGCTAAAGAGAAATAATCAAAGGAAGAAAGAAGAGAAGAGGAAGAAGGAAGCTTACCACAGATGTGGTTAACTAAGGAACTGATCACCAAACAACCTTACTGGCTTCCAAGCACAGCAACACACATCACTAGCATCATCATCCTCAAAGCCACATTCATTCTCTTCCAAAACCAAGAAGGAATCACACAAGATCAAGAAGAAGCAAAGGGAAAGCAGGAAGGACGTGGTAAGCTGGAAATGAAGTGAGAAACTCTTGCTCATCGGCCAAGGGGAGTACATAAAGAAGAAGGCAAAGAAAGGGTAAAGTTCGGGTCAAAGAAGTCAACAAAACCGGTTGCAGCCGCCGGAAACGCCGCAGGGGCAGAAACCCGCAAGGGCGGCAGACATGCCCGCGGGTGCGGCAAGGCCAAACTCGGCCAAAGCCAAACTCGGCTAAGGAAAAAACTCGGTCCGAAAGACTAAGGCTCTTACACCTCACCCCCCTAAAAACAAGTTTCGTCCCGAAACTTGTAAAATCCTCAAACCACTCGGACTCATAAGCCGAGATACAACTCTCTCTATAACCTCAAACATAAGCATGGAGGAAATCATTAACTCCAGCAACAAAACACTATCCAGGGCCTAAAGGAAAACCATCTCTATCCAAACCATAACATATCACAAGGCATAGAGGAATCACATCTCTAGCCGTATCATACTCATAACAGAAAGGCATGGAGGAAAAACATCTCCAGCTACACTATGTCCATCAAAATAGCATGGAGGAATAACATCACCAGCTGAATCCTAAACGTATCACAATAGCATGGAGGAAAGAGCCATCTGCACCAATAAACAAGAATCATACTAGCACAACAAGATCTAATAAGATCATATATCATATCAAAACTCGTATGAAAATAAACACATCATAGCACATAAGCAAATAAGCATATAATACTCACCAAGATAGTACTAAGATCTACTCGGTGATCCTACTAGTGCATCTAACTCAGCATAGAACTTTGGATAGTTCCTCTAGATACTATCCTCAGTCTCCCATGTAGCCTCATCAGGTCCTCGTCTCGACCATTGTATCCTCAACATAGGAATGTCCTTCGAACGCAGGTGTCTCATACCTCGTTCTAGGACTGCAATAGGGTGCTCAACAAAGGTGTGGTCCGGCTCAACCACTAAATCATCATAACTCACGATGTGTCTCGGATCTGGTATGTACTCCCTCAGCTGAGACATATGAAATACAGGGTGAACACCCTCTAATCTCGGAGGCAAGGCTAATCTGTAAGTTGCGCTCCCAACCCGATCCAGAATCTCGAACGGTCCAACATATCGGGGGCTCAACTTCCCCTTAATGCCAAAACGCCTAACACCTCGTGTCGGGGACACTCTCAACCACACATGGGCTCCAACTCTGAACTCTAGAGGTCTACGCCTCCTATCAGCATAAGACTTCTGACGGCTCTGGGCAGTCAGCATCCGCTCTCGAATCAGTGTTACTCGAGCCATATCATCCTGAATCTGATCAGGTGACAAACTACTAACACTGCTCTGCTCATCCCAGCATAACGGGGTACGGCATCTCTGTCCATACAGTGCCTCATATGGAGCCATCTCAATAGATGCATGCCAACTGTTGTTGTATGAGAACTCAATAAGTGGGAGATGATACGTCCACACTGGTCCCTAATCCAACACACAAGCTCGCAGCATATCCTCTAAGGTCTGAATGGTCCTCTCTAACTGACCATCTGTCTGAGGATGGAACGCAGTCATGAAGTGTAAACTCGTCCCCAAGGCAGTCTTAATCTGCTGCCAAAACCTCGAGGTAAATCGTCCATCTCTGTTTGAGACGATCGTCCTCGGTACACCATGAAGTCTCACTATCTGCCTAGTGTGCTCCTCAGCTAATCTGCTCACCGGCCACGTCTCCCTAATAGGAATGAAACGTGCCGTCTTCGTCAATCTGTCCACAATAACCCAGATAACATCAAAACTCCGGCTCAGTCTCAGCTCGGTCACAAAATCCATGGTGACGTCTTCCCACTTCCTATGTGGAACAGGAAGTGGATGGAGCTCACCTCCAGGTCTACAATGCTCTATCTTGACCTGCTGGCAGGTCGCACACTGTGCCACAAATTTGGCCACATCGGGCTTCAGCCCTCCCCACCAATATAAACGTCTCAAGTCCTGATACATCTTACTCGTACGTGGATGTACAAAGTAAGGTGTACAGTGAGCCTCCTGTAAAATCCTCTGTCTCAACTCCGCATCATCGGGTACACAGACGCGACCGCGGCGCCTCAAAACTCCATCTGCTCCTAGCAGGAATTGTGGTGCCTCATCCCGAGACATCCTATCTCGTATCCTCAGCAGTGTCGGGCATGTCTCCTGCTTCTGTTGGATCTCATCCAACAGATCAGGAAGAACCTCTAATGTACGCAGCTGGGCATCCTCATCAGGAAACTGGATGTCCAACTCTAACCAGATCAAGTCTCTCTACAACTAATGCTGAACTGTCAGCTTCACAATCGCCTGCTCTCGAGGCGTCTTCCTGCTCAGGGCATCGGCGACAATGTTCGCCTTCCCTGGATGATACAGAATCTCTAAATCAAAGTCCTTGATCAGCTCGAGCCACCTACGTTGGCGGTTATTCAATTCCCGCTGCGTGAAAATGTACTTCAGACTCTTATGGTTTGTGAAGATCTGACATGTAGCACCATACAGGTAATGTCTCCAGATCTTCAGTGCATGAACTATCGTTGCCATCTCCAAATCATGAGTCGGGTAGTTCTCCTCATACGTCTTCAACTTTCGAGAGGCATAAGCAATAACTCTGCCTCGTTGCATCAAAACACATCCCAAACCTAGCTTGGATGCATCACTGTAAACAACAAAATCCTCAGTACTCTCTAGCTGTGCCAAAATAGGAGCAGAAGTCAGACGTCTCTTCAGCTCCTCAAAACTCTGCATACACTGATCAGACCACACAAATCGGGTAGTCTTCCTCAGTAGACTCGTCAGTGGACGGGCAATCACGGAAAATCCCTCCACAAAGCGTCTGTAATAACCGGCTAGGCCAAGGAAGCTACGTACTTCCTTGACGTTCGTCGGTGTAGTCCAAGCTGCTACAACCTCTATTTTCGTTGGATCCACGTTGATCCCTTCAGCTGAAACCACATGACCCAGAAATGCTACCTCTGGCATCCAAAACTCACACTTAGAGAACTTAGCATAAAGTTTTCTATCCCGTAAAACCTGCAATACAGTCCTCAGATGTCCTGCATGCTCCTCTCTGCTACGAGAATATACCAGAATGTCATCTATAAAGACCACCACAAACTGATCTAGGAAGTCGATGAAGATACCTTTCATCAACTCCATAAAGACGGTTGGGGCATTCGTAAGCCCAAATGGCATCACTACAAACTCGTAGTGGCCATATCTGGTCCGGAATGTTGTCCTGTGCACATCCTGCTCTCTCACCCTCAGCTGGAGATATCCTGAACGCATATCAATCCTGGAGAACACAGTCTCTCCCTGTAGCTGATCTAACAAATCATCAATACGAGGCAGTGGATACTTGTTCTTGATGGTCACCTTGTTCAACTCTCTGTAATCTATACATAACCTCAGTGATCCGTCCTTCTTCCGTACGAAGAGGACAGGTGCTCCCCATGGGGACACGCTAGGGAGAATGAAGCCCTTCTCAGCGAGCTCCTCAAGTTGCTTCTTCAGCTCCAGCATCTCAACAGGCGCCATCCGGTATGGGGCCTTCGAGATCGGTCTCGTACCAGGCTCTAACTCAATCCCAAAATCCACACTCCTTTGAGGCGGCAAACTAGAAGGCTTAGCAAAAACATCTGTGAACTCACAAACAACTAGGATGTCCTCTACAGCTGGACTCTCCCCCTCCTTCATGGCATAACACCAGAAGGCATCACAACCTTGTGCAATCAGTCTCACTGCTCGTATAGCACTAATAACCATGCCTGTCTTCCCAAGGTCCCAACCCCGGAAAACCTCTATCTGGCCTAACTCGGTAGAGAGGGTAACAGTCCTCCTACCTACATCTAAGACTGCAGAATGTCTATCAATCTAGTCCATACCTAGAATGACTTCTTCATGCTCTAATGGCATGAATCTCACGGGTACCTCTGACCCTACCACCATCGGGTAACCCTATAATAAAGGGAATCCCCTCAATTGTATCTAAACCAAGACGCTCTACACAAGCATCAGAAATAAAAGAATGTGTAGCACCAGTATCAAATAAAACTCTAACAGGTAAACCATGAATCAGAATGGTACCTGTAGCAGTCGGTGCAGCTGGCTCCTCTACACTCCTCAACTCAAAAACTCGGCCCTGTGGGCCTCTGGTATTAGTGGTGCCACCACCACGACCTCTGCCTCTACTCGGCCCAGTAGCATATTCCTGAGTCGTAGGGTGATTTGGGACCCTCTGTTGTCCCTGAATCTGTTGCTGCTGAGGTGGCCTCTACCCACCTCCCGCTACACTAGCAGGGGAAGAACCCTGTTGAGATGAAGCTCCGCCCTGGCGGCAGTAAACATCATGCTCCCTCACCCTCAGCTGGTGATACCCGGAACGCAGGTCAATCCTGGATAACACAGACGCTCCCTGTAGCTGATCTAACAAATCATCAATACGAGGCAGTGGATACTTGTTCTTGATGGTCACCTTGTTCAGCTCTCTGTAATCTATGCATAACCTCAGTGATCCGTCCTTCTTCCGTACGAAGAGGACAGGTGCTCCCTATGGGGACACGCTAGGGCGAATGAAGCCCTTCTCGGCCAACTCCTCAAGTTGCCTCTTCAGCTCCAGCATCTCGACAGGCGCCATCCGGTATGGGGCCTTCGAGATCGGTCTCGTACCAGGCTCTAACTCAATCCCGAAATCCACACTATTCCGAGGCGGAAAACTAGACGACTCAGCAAACACGTCTATATAATCACAGACAACTAGGATATCCTCTAAGGCTGGACTTTCCCCCTCCTTCATGGCATAACACTAGAAGGCCTCGCAACCCTGTGCAATCACTCTAGCTGCCCGTATAGCACTGATAACTATGTCTATCTTTCCAAGGTCCCAACCTCGGAAAACCTCTATTTGGCCTAACTCGGTAGAGAGGGTAACAGTCCTCCTACCTACATCCAAGACTGCAGAATGTCTATCCATCCAGTCCATACCTAGAACAACTTCCTCATGCTATAATGTCATGACAAAGAAGTCCCCTAATAACACACGGGTCCCTACAGTAATGGGACAACCGTGAATCTCACGGGTACCTCTGACCCTACTACCATTGGGTAACCCTATAATAAAGGGCATCCCCTCAACTGTATCTAAACCCAGACGCTCTACACAGGCATCAGAAATAAAAGAGTGCGTAGCACTAGTATCAAATAAAACTCTAACAAGTAAACCATGAATCAGAATGGTACTTGTAGCAGTAGGTGCAGCTGGCTCTTCTGCACTCCTCAGCTCAAAAACACGACCCTGTGGGCCTCTGGTATCAGTGGTGCCCCCACCACGGCCTCTGCCTCTACTCGGCCCAAGAGCAGATCCCTGAGTCGTAGGGTGATTTGGGACCCTCTGCTGTCCCTGAATCTGTTGCTGCTGAGGTGGCCTCTACCCACCTCCCGCTACACTGGCAGGGGAAGAACCCTGTTGAGATGAAGCTCCGCCCTGGCGGCAGTAAACAGCTCTGTGACCTTGCCTACCACAGGTGTAGTAAGTCACTAGTGGCCTCGTGCACTCTGGCCTCATATGTCCTGGATCACCACAGTTAAAACACTGACGTCCCTTATTTGTAATTGGTGCAGATGAGGGCTGACTCTGGCGTCTCTGACCACGCCAACCACTAGCAGCACCACCAGTACCACTGGTCTGCTCTTTACGCTGCCTCTTCTCAGACCCTCCGGTCTGAGAAGCTCTCCTCTGTCCCGCTCACTCCCGCTCGTAGTCGGAAGCTCTATCCTGGTAGTCCATCAGGGACTCATAGTGAAAACCCGCCATATAGGTCCGGGTAGTATCCCTCAGTCGTCGGGAAAAGAGATATACGTGCTGATTTGCAGAAGGTGCAGCTGGTCCCAATAATGTCAGCTCCTCTTGAAACCTCCTGATGGCCTCAGAGACTAGTACATCCTCAAACCCAACCTCAACAAAATCTCGCAGTTTCTCCCTCCTCAGTGAGGCAGGGCAGAAACACTCTCTGATCATCGTCCTCATATGCTCAAAATTGGTAACCTGACCCCGTACTGATCTCCACCAGTGTTGTGTCAAGTCCCGGAATAAAGTCTAAACCAGCTCGATTGGTCTGTCTACTGGACATCTAATGGACTCTTGAGTTGAATCCACATGCCCAATCCAGAGCTCCACCTCTAACCCCACCTTCCCAGTGAAAGGCGGTACACCCATCTGATGAAAAGCCTTCAACAAAGTATTTGGTCTAGGCCCTCTATGCTCCTCTCAAACCTGAGGAATCTTAGCAGCCTGTGCTTGTACAGCCGACACCTGTGTAACCCAGTGGGACCTCTCAGATGGTCCCTCCTGTGCCTGTAAATCTGGGGCACGTCTACCGGCTCTGGCAGCCTCCTCCACTCGTCTGATATAAGCTCGGAACTCTGATCCCCCCATGGAGACACGATCAGACTCACCAGAATGGGCTCTCTGTGACCCCTGTCTCTCAGCTGCACCGTTCCCAGTCTCAGGAACGACGCTCTCAGCAACCTCCTCATGTAACTCTCCCGCTGCCTGTGAACCACCAGTAGGAGTCCTACCCCATCTTCTACCTAGTGGGGGTCTACCTCTACCTCGTCTAGCTGCAGGTAAGGCTCTAGTCTGAACCATTTGCAGAAGACGTAAACCTAACTTGAAGGCTATATATATGCCATATGTATAGATATATATCAAATCAATCACAACAGAATATCTATATATATCTATACTGTCGAGATCTTCAGAGGGGTGATAACTTCACGTACACGCTATCCCAAAACATTTGTACTCATTTCAAAACCAAAACCTTTTGAAAAGTCAGACCCCTTTCGGGTTCTGTTTATTTATCTATTCGAACTTTATTGCGGATTACTAGTGCAATTGTTGTTAACCTGGGCTCTGATACCAACTTTGTTACAACCCGAATCCGTAGGACTCGGAGTGCTACTAGGCTAGGATCTCACAATGGATCCTGACCCTAGCCTGACAACAAGTTCAATGAATCTTACAACAAGGCACCAATAGATTAAAACAAAATATAAAACTGATATATATATATATATATATATATACATATCAAAAAGGTGATACAGAGTACTGCTGAGTACAAAGTCAAAACAGAAATCCATACAACATAAATAACCTATCCCACGATATCGCCCAGTGTACGGAACCCTCAGCAGATCACCCCTCTGGATCACTCTGCAGCTCTCCTAACCTGCAAAGGATCTACAACACGGTATAAAACCGTTAGCTAACCATACACATATATAAGAAGATGCTAGAGCACAAACACATATCAAGAATCATAACACATGATCATGCTTTCACACATTTACCCGGTTTATTATCTTAATAACTCCAAACACTCAATCGTATAAATAGATGTATATGAATATACGTGACACGAGGAATGAATATAACCCTCGCCTTTGCGTGCAATAGCTAGTTGGAGTGATATCAGCGCACTTTCCCGTATACCATATGGAGTGGTAGGTGCCCTTCCCGTATAACAGATCTAACTAGCTTACAGAGAACTTTCCAGACTCTACTACGGGATGAAAGGTAAGTTGTCACAGCCATTACAATGGGCGGCCAATATAACATAGGTCGGTAATGAACCATATCGCATGCTACAAAGCATATAACAATCATCACTCAAGCATACATCCAATATAAGGATAGTAGCTAAGTAAGTCCTATGGACTTACCTCAATCTCAGAAGTAGTATCACTACGATCAGCTCTCACTCAGGTCCAATCCAAACTGGAGGACAACACGGCCTATAAAAGGCATATATATATATATATATATATATATATATATATATATATATATATATATATATATATATATATATATATATATATATATATATATATATATATATATATATATATATATATATATATATCAAACTCCTATCACATAAAGGGGTCACACCTAGACCCAAGGGATCCATAAGGATCATGTCCAACTCGTAAACCTCAAAGCCGTAACCGGCATATCTATATCATACTCATCATCATCCGATACCTAGCATGGTACTAAGTCCCTCATACTAAGAAAAGAAAGGACCTACCCAACTATAGGTAGTCGTGGGACAAGACGCACCTGCGTGATCAAGGGACGCAAGGGCGGAATAGACAACCCGCAGGCGCGGCAGGGAGCAGCCGCAGGCGCGGTGACAAGGGACGCAGGCAACGCAGGCAAGGCGCGGGCACAGCGTCCGCAGGTGCAGCGTCTTCCGGGCGCGGGGGCGGCGACGATGCAGAAAGCAATCTCGCGGCTTCTCTTCGGCTCTTCACGTGATCAAATCACGTCTTCTCTCATCCAAAGTCACACACACATATACATACACATTCCAACATTAACCTATGATCAAACTCCTAATCCTTAGCTAAGGAGAAAGAATCAAAGGAAGAAAGAAGAGAAGAGGAAGAAGGAAGCTTACCACAGCTGTGGTTAACTAAGGAACTGATCACCAAACAACCTATTGGCTTCCAAGCACAGCAACACACATCACTAGCATCATCATCCTCAAAGCCACATTCATTCTCTTCTAAAACCAAGAAGGAATCACACAAGACCAAGAAGAAGCAAAGGGAAAGCAAGAAGGACGTGGTAAACTGGAAATGAAGAAATGAAGTGAGAAACCTTGCTCATCGGCCAAGGGGAGTACTTAAAGAAGAAGGCAAAGAAAGGGTAAAGTATGGGTCAAAGAAGTCAACAAAACCCGCGGGTGCGGCAAGGCCAAACTCGGCTAAGGACAAAACTCGGTCCGAAAGACTAAGGCTCTTACAAGCCTAGCCGCCCCTGCGGGTTCACTGCGCCGCCCCTGCGGCTTCTTGCGTTATCCGCCCCTGCGGCTCAGGGAACCGCCCCTGCAGTTTCCTACGGTTGCAGCCGGCTCTGTTGACCCTTTGACTCGTGCTTTACCCTTTCTTTTCTTTCTCCTTAAGTCTTCCTTGGCTTCTGATCAAGGGTTTCATTCCCATTCCAGCTTCTCACGTCCTTCTTGCTTCTCCCTTCCTCCCTCTTGATCTTGATCTTGGATTCCTTAGAGTTTGAAAGAGTTTGTGTGTTGTTGCTGATGATGATGATAATGGATGTTGTTGCTGAGCTTGGGAGCCAGCTGAGAAGGTGTTTGTGATCATTTCCTTGCCTAGACAAGCATAGGTAAGCTCCATTCTTCTTCTTCTCTTCTTTCTTTCTTTGATTTCATCCTCCTTAGCTTAGGATTAGATGTATTGGATGTAGTTTGATGTTGAAATGTGTGTATATATGCATATGTATGGTTAATGGTTGATGAAGAAGTGATTCCATCACGTGAAGAGCTGAAGAGGAATTGCGGGATCACATTCTGCACTGTCGCCGCCCCCGCGTTCCAGTGACGCCGCCCTTGTGGAAGATTGTCACCGCACCCGCGCCTGGAAGCTGCCGCCTCCGAGGCCACGGTCACCGCGCCTGCGTCCCTGTGCCGCCGCGCCTGCGGTTTGCCTTGCTTCGCCCCTGCGTCCCTCTTGTCACGCAGGTGCGTCTTGTCCCGGATCTACCTAGAGTAGTGTAGATCCTTTCCTTTCCTAGTATGAGCGGGTTAGTAGCATGCTAGGTATGTGTATGAGGATAGAATGATGATGAGTATGATATTTGTAACACCCCAAATCCGCGGGACTCGGGGTGCTACGAGCGAGACCTCACAATGGGTCCCGACCCTTAGCCTGACAACAATTTCACCGGACCTTCCAACAAGGAACAAATAAAGGCGGAAATCCAATACGTTTTTAATGTATGCGGAAACCGAAAAGTAAGAGACTACAACTTGGAAACTCAGCCGAGTCCTCAAAACAACATAATCTGATACGAAGTCTAAACGTATGACAACATCCATAAACAAGAACATGAAACACGACTCAAAACATCCCCGTCCTATAATGTATGGAGACCCCGGCTGCCCACTCCTCCACCTCACTTGGCGGCATCCCTAACCTGCAAGTCATCTACACAACGGTTAGCTCATATTCTAGGTATTAGAAAAGCGGTGAAGGCACAAACACATCCATAACACAAAACATAAATCACACAAGTCCGGTTTATTATCTTTCCTTATTAAGTCGTATTCCATTCTAGTTCAACTTCTGTTGTGACACGAGACCCCAGTGGTCTCGCCTCGGTCCCTTACCGGCAAGGAATGGTGCAGATGCATCCGTCCGTATACCCTCCGGACTCGTCGCCGAGAACCTCCTAGACCCCGTCAGGGCTAGGCAGATGATGTCACCGCCCGTTATCATACACTTGGGCCAACACATATATATATATAAAGTCGGTGGTCCTAATTACCGGTTTAATTGTTATAACATAACATAACACACACCACCAAACACACATCAACGCTAATACATAAAATACGAGCTAAGTAAGTCCGGAGACTTACCTCGTCCCAAACGCTAACTCACACAACGCTCTCGCTTCCCTTGGAAAGAAGCACACAACCTGCTCACAACAAGGTATCCATAAAAACTCGCTCAACTCGAGAAGTCTATGACTTCTACAGAAATGATCTACGCAGGATCATTTGACTCACATTCTAGGACCGCATCCTAGAGTCTATCATAATCACCGTCAATAATGACGTAAAAGCCAACGAGGTCTAAACATGCTCATCACCTTCTCCTAAGGTCCCAAAATCCACTACTTGGCATTTCTTCTAAGTTATGCTAGTTCCAACCTATCAAGATACTACTAAACATAACTAGATCGAGATAAGATTATTAACTTGAGGGAGAGGGTAATCACGGAATGTCGAAGGATGGAAGACGATCTATGAACGTCGATATGGATTCGGGGCCTTTATCGGGCTTCGGAACCTAACATCAAAACTACACAATTTAGCTCATACGCTAAATTGATCATAAAATATAGTATATAAAATCTAATATAAAACTCGTTTATAAAATCCGAGGTTAAAAACCATTAACACATTTTCCGGGGCAAGTATACGTTTTCCAAACTTATGGGTCATCATCCGTAATTAAAACCTTGGGGCAATTTCCGACAAAAACCCAACAGAGGGTATAATTGCAACAAATTTAGAAATTTGGGTCAAAACTGCAATAACTCAAAATATTGGGTACATTCTGCAATTAACACAAAATTGAGGGGGCCGAAATGTTATTATACCAAATAAGAGGGGCCCGATTTTAATTAGCCACAAAGGGTTGTCCAGCCCGCGGCAGCGGCAGGGAGGACGCAGGCGCGAGGAAGGGGGTCCGGCCGGGAGGAGGGTGGCTCCGGCGGTCCGCTGGCGGCTGCAGACGGTGGCGGCCGGCCTCTAGCTCCGGCGAGGCTCGATGAGGAGAGGGAGTTCAAGGGTGGTTGTCGCCGGTGGTGAGGCTGCCGAAGAGAGAACAGAGAAGCTGCAGAGGAGGTGGTCGGCTTCTCCGGTGTGGTCGATGGCGGCGGCGTGGTGGCCTGCGTTCCCCGGAGAGACTCGACCCTAGAAGAAAGAGGAGGAAGTGCAGCGGGAGTACGAGGGTGGCGAGGAGATTGGCGGCTTCCGGTTCCAGCGACAGGCTCGGGAAGAGGAGCGGCGGTCCAGAAGCTCTTCAGGTGGGGTTGTAGGGAGTGAATCTGTAGGCGGGGCTGAGTGACTGTGAGGAGGGAAAGGAGTGTGGTGGTGAGAGAGGAGGGAGAGGGGAGTGCCGCGGAGTCTGCAGGGAGCTGGGAAAGGTGAAGCGAGAGAGAAGAGTTGGAGGAGGCCGAGGGAGTAGCTGGGCTAGGGGAAGGGAGCAAGACCGAGGGGTCGGCTGGTGCTCTGCAGTTCTAGGCGCGGCTAGGCGGGCGGTAGGAGCAGCTCCACGTGAAGAAAAGCAAAGGAGAAAGAGAGAAGGAAAAGCAGCGGGAAAGAAAGAGGAAAAGAAGAGAAGGAAGAGAAGAGCCAGGAGGGCCCGGGAGAAGGAAGCGCCAGCGTGGCGTGGCCCCGGGACGTGGCGCCAGCTGGCGTGGGGCCCGGGTGACGGGGAAAAAGAAGAACGGAAAAAAAAAAGAAAAAAAAATATATGTATATAAATAAATAAATAAAATAGGAATAAGTAACCCGAAAACCGGAACCGGAAAAGTTTTGACTCGGGAAACTTTTCCGACGTTCTTACGAAAATAATAATACGGATATACGGGAACGTATTCCAAACCGAATAAATACCCGGGAAATATCCATAAAACGCTCTCAGTCCGGAATAAAATTCCCGGGCGTTACAATATTTATAGGTGCCGGTTATGGCCTCGAGGTTTATGAGTTGGATATGATCCATATGGATCTCTTGGGTCTAGGTGTGACCCCTTTTGAGTGATATGAGATTGATATCTCGTTATGCCTTGTTATTAGGCAGTGCTATCCTCCAGATTGGAGTGGATCGTGTTAAGAGTTGATCGTGGTTGAGATTACTCCGAGGTTGAGGTAAGTCCATAGGACTTACTTAGCTACCATCCTTATATTGGATGTATGCATGAGTGGTGTTTGTTATATGCTTTATAGCATGCGATATGGTTTGTTACCGACCTATGATTTAGTGACCGTCCATTGTAGTGGTTGTGACAACTTGCCTTTCATCCCGTAGTGGAGTCTGGGAGGTTCTTTGTAGTCAAGGCTAGATCTGGTATACGGGAAGGGCACTTACCACTCCTTATGGTATACGGGAAGGTGCGCTTATACCAATCCAGCTAGCTATAGCACTCAGAGGCGAGGATTATATATATTCCTCGTGTCACATATGATCATATGCAGATATTATACGATTTGAGTGTTGGACTATATATAAAGATAATTAACCGGGTAAATGTGTGACAGCATGTTTATATGTTATGATTCCTGAAGTGTGTTTGTGCTTTTGCATCTTCTATATATATGTGCATGGTTAGCTAACGGTTTTATACCGTGTTGTAGATCCTTTGCATGTTAGGAGAGCTGCCAGAGTGCTCCAGAGTGGGTGATCCGCTGAGGGCTCCGTACACTAGGTCATTATCGTGGGATATGGGGTCTTTTGTCATGTACATTTATATGTTTTGATTTGTACTCAACGGTTCTTCTGTATTACCTTTTGATATGTATATATGTGTGTGTGTGTATATATATATATATATATATATATATATATATATATATATATATATATATATATATATATATATATATATATATATACAGTTTGATGTTTTGTTTTAATCTATATGTTCCTTGTTGTAAGATCCAGTGAAACCTTGTTGTCAGGCTAGGGTCAGGATCCATTGTGAGATCCTAGCCCAGTAGCGCCTCGAGTCCTACGGATTCGGGGTGTTACAAAGTTGGTATCAGAGTCTTAGGTTGACAACAATGGCACTTGCAATCTGCGATATAGGGTCGAATAGATAAATAAACAGAACCCGAAAGGGGTGACTTTTCAAAAGGTTTTGGTTTTGAAATGAGTACAAATGTTTTTGGAATAGCGTGTACGTGAAGTCATCACCCCTCTGAAGATCTCGACAGTATAGATATATATAGATATTATGTTGTGATTGATTTTATATATATCTATGCATATGGCATATATATATATAACCTTCTAAGTTAGGTTTATATCCTCTTGCAGATGGTTCGGACTAGAGCCTTACCTGCAGTTGGACGAGGTAAGGGTAGACCCCCTCTAGGTAGAGGACGGGGTAGGA